>BQNB010211659.1:0-10184 GCA_026074375.1 Tanacetum coccineum
GGCTACATCAGCGTTCTAATAATTGAAAACATATAACCATAATGACTTTGCAAAACATAATAAGGAAAATACTATTCACACTATTCCTACCTTGCGCATCTACACTCACTGAATGTTGTTCATTAACATTGGTTACTCCCCTTTGAGAAGCAAACCCCTTCTTCTGCTGTTTTGTAAGTGGTAGTGGAAAGCCTTCTTTAGAAGTACACGGGCTATTGTTAGACAGATTCGCACACATTTCTTCTTACAGCAGCCGACGAAGATTCCCCTGTTTACAAAAACCAAAAATAGCCAGTTAGAGTTAAAAATATTAGACAAAGACATTATATCCTGGGACAAATAAAAAGCTAAAAAATTCCCTACCTTGTGTTTCCACACTTCCTGATTGACGGAAAAGACAATCATAACGGTCGTCCGGCAAAAACCGTGGAACATTAGATGAACCAAAAGTGGACCCACCAACAAACGTACCATAATCCCCTGAATCTTGTTCAGCATGGCACATGCACGCTGGAGATTCAAAATCCAGTACAAAACGACCACGGATACCACACATACCATCATACGGCTCACTATTATTGTAAAATCACCTTGCAGATTGTTGTCTTTTAGTGTACGTCACCAAAATTCCCATTCCAATTATCATTCCCACATAGGTTTTTCATTAATTTGGAGGTTTATTATTTAGGTTCTCACATTTACGTTTACCTTTCATAGTTTAGAATATACCCAACAAATACAAATTCTAAATTCCAAGTTTGAAAAACGCCGAACAGGGGTCTGGCAAATATTGAAACCATATCGGATTCTTAAACATATTTGAAGCACATACTTTGACTAGACATCAGATATCACAATATCAGTTTCATATCCTTAACAAACTTACTATTCAGGTTCTCAGAATTTAAAGGCTTATACTTTAGGTTCTTTCCTTAACAGGCTTATTATTTAGGTTCTCAGAATTTAAGGGCTTATAATTTAGGTTCTTGGTTAGCAAAAATATCAGAAATACAACACATAATTTCCCAGTTAGTCACAAGACAATGTCATGAAACTACTTAATTTCACAAATTCAAAAGTCTAACATAAAGAGGCATAATTCACAGATAGGAAAAAGCAAAAAACGGCATAAGGTTACATATTAATTTATTAGGTTTTTCATAATTAGGCATAAAACTATAAATGGGCATAAATACCACAGGAAAACACCAAAAGCTGTCAAATACATGATAGCCAACAAAGGAAAACATAAACATGATTAGATACCATCTTCAAACTAACCTAACCAAAACAAACAAAAAATAAATCTATGACTACACAACACTACCTAGGGAGAATAGGTTTTCAAGAGAACAACCTAAACCCCTAAGATTACTATAAATGATATATTATAATCAAACCAAAATTATATATGAGACATTACTAAAGAAGGACAGTGTCCATCTGAAAACAAAGTCAGCATAATAGTGCCATTAACACCTGTTAAAGCATAGCCTAATGGACAGATCCACCTAAAAAATTTTCCCGTCTAGGTTGGATGTGTGAAGCGGCTAATATTTAATGATGATCTTAATGTTCACTCTAACAGTGTATATACGATTTAGATAATATATTAAGAGTATAATATTTTACAATATTATTCACGTTCACTCATTTTATTATATTATTATAATCCGAATTACTGTTGAGTTTGTGAGACTAATAACTACAATAAACGTTAGAAAGTAAAATAAGAGTGCTAGGTAGATATTACTTCATGTCAGCGTCAACTGAGCATTCATCCAACAAAACACCAACAACTAAAATATCCTTTTGGAAAAAAAATTAATAACATGTTATTCGTTCATTTTTTTTTCTTTTTTCATTTTAACTTAAACAAACACATTTTATTAAACTAAAAATACAATTATAATGCGTAAAATAAAATACGACTTTTCGATAAAAATAAAAGTACAATATGTAAAATCAAATACGACGTTTGGATAAAATAATAGTACAATAAATAAAGAAACTACATTTGCCCTTGTTGTTGTAGATGACGTTGCCAAAGATGGTCTACAAGATCATGTCGAAGGGTGGTATTGCACCCCTTTAGCCCGTATAGTAGTTCCTTTCGGTTCTTTCTGTGTACGTCGCATATCTCGATCCATGTACATTGTAAACTGGCTACGAGACTAACATATATCTCGTGAAATTCACTTATTTCGAATTTTTGATCTTTTAGGATCATGTTATGCAGTATGATGCAACAATACATGATCTAACATATTATGTACACCTTGTACGCACGTGCATGTTGTGCTATAATCCCCTAACGACCCTGAAGCACACCAAAAGCCCATTCTACATTTTTTCTTGCACTTTCTTGAGCCCGTTTAAAATTTAAATGAACTTGAGTTCAGGCGACGGTATATGTTTTGACAAAAGTAGACCAAGTGGGATAAATACCGTCTGCTAGGTAATATCCTCGGTTGTATGTGTTACCATTCACTGTAAACGAGCACTCAGGAGCGACATCATCAAGAATGTCGTCAAACAAATTCGACCAATATAGAACATTAGGTCATTATTGGCACCCGACAAACCAAAAAATGCATGTCAAATCTACAAATATTTTAAAGCAATCGCTTCAACCATTACTGTCGGATATCTGTGATCCCCCTCGGCCCCCGTTTAAACTGGGCTTTGTAAGCATTCAAACAATTCATCCATTCCCAATGCATACCATCTATACTACTAAGCATACCCGGAACCCATGATATTTTTTGTGTTTTTCATATAGCCTCGTAATATCATTGGTTGGGGGTCTTACATACTTTACCGAGTATAAATCCCATATACATTTGGTAAAATTATCTAAACTATCACGACCACAACGTTTATCCATTTGTAAATATTCATTTAAAACATCAGGTGCCCGTACGCGAATTGGCGTATAGCGGACATGCATTTCATAATAGGACTAATACCCATTTTACCCGCGGCATTTGGCCGATATCTAAAACTTTTAAAATGCGCGGGAATAGGTTTAAGGTTATAATTAGTTATACATTTGACTATCTTTAAAAATAATTTCCGACTCATTCGAAAACGTCACATAAAATGTATTCTGGGATATTTTAGATTGTCGTCAAAATAATTTTCCATGAGGCGTTGCTCGGCAACTACATAGTCACGAGGTATCTGCGGCCGGGTGTGTGAACTACTGCCTTCTGCTTGCTTGCCTATATGGAATTCTTCAATCTCCTAATGGTTGTGGGGCACGGCTGACCTCAAGCAAAAAATGCTATAACATCCGTCAGCTTTTCTCGGCTAAGGGTAAGTCTTGGGGGAAACTTGTTTCAAACTTTGTAAGGGAATTTGGTCGTCTCTAGGTGGGTGATTCAGGGCCGAGGATGTTCACGATGCTTATGCTCGTGTACATAATGCTACTTAGCGGGTTTAATAAGGGGGCTGTCAGCGGGACCTAGTGAAAACTCACGCAATATCTCTTATAATAAATTCCGCTAGCTTATGGGAAAATTTGGAATGAATATGTTTTATATGTCCTGGGTATATTACGGGTGAACGACTTTTTCTTGTCTATCAAGTACGCCCCAGCCTAAAGAATTCTAGATGTGGCGGTGAGGTCGATTGCAGGCTATGGATGGGATGTTGTGTTGCCCGATTGGGCTTATTATGCTAGACCGAAAGTTCTTCAATGCCCGTTCCTAATGGACCGAAGTGCCCCTACCCGAGGTTTACCCAGATGGCCGGCTACCAAGGTTGTAGGTTTATTATCACGTGGGTGCCAATAGACCACCTACAATCAGTGGTTACCGACCCCAAGGTCTACATCAACTAATCCATGACGAAGGCAACCGTTGGTTGTCCACTGGCTGTTTACTACGCTAGGACCTTCCAGGGACCATAATCATGGTTGCACCCGTTAGGAGTTATGTGAACATGGATTACAGGCATGCCAGCTCACCATCATACTAACTCTATACCTAGAAATAGACTTTGTTAAAAATGCGCGGGAATAGGTTTAAGGTTATAATTAGTTATACATTTGACTATCTTTAAAAATAATTTCCGACTCATTCGAAAACGTCACATAAAATGTATTCTGGGATATTTTAGATTGTCGTCAAAATAATTTTCCATGAGGCGTTGCTCGGCAACTACATAGTCACGAGGTATGTGCGTCCGGGTGTGTGAACTACTGCCTTCTTCGTCATCAAAAGCTAAATATTGTTCATTCAATTCGTATAAACGATACAATTCTTCGGCTCTAATATCATCGTCAAAAGGATCCATGAAACTTAAAATTGTATGAAATATGAAAGAGGGGATTGGAATGTAAGTGCAATGGTATATAAATTATAATTTGATTCAAATGTTTGAACCAAAGAGAAGTTAAAAGTGTGTATTTACTGGTAAAAATGGGGTTTTTTGCCCGCGACTTTCTATACGCTATATAACATTCGAATTTTGAAAAAATAAAATGAACGACGAAGCTTTGGTAGGATGGTTGGGGAATGAACGGCGACATAGTGCTGTTTGGCGCAGCCGCTGGTAAATAACAAACGAAAAAAGCTTTGTACCGAGCACTCTAACTGTATTCTCACCTAGCGCTTTTGTAAGTCAATTACACCAGTGTCGCTCAATTTAAAATTTTATTTTCTATTATCCATTAGTGTTACAATTTCCTGTAAAACTATCTTCAAACGTTCTTTTGGGTGTGTTTGGCGCAAAGTGTTTCGGAGCATTCAAAAGCGGCAAGTGTTGAACGTTGTGATTTTTAATGCTCGTTTGACTAACATTTAGCAGCTTTATCTTTTTTTCGGAATGCTCATTTTTCAACGCTTTATGAAGTAACATTTAAGAGCGTCAAACATTTATGAGTTGTTTCATACATTATGATTAAACCTACAACTGCATTATTAAACCTACTCCTAATTTTGTCAAACACACCCGAGTTATTCATTAATCTTCTATCTTTATATATGTTTAACCATCATTTCAAATTTCAAATTATAGATATTAATAAGTTAATTTGGCAAAGTGTTTTGCTATATTTTTCTACTTTATACTCCTAGTCAAGGTTGTAAAAATCGCGAATGTCTGTTGTTCGACCCTCTTCTAGCTTGTAATCGATTTAGATGTGATTAATCTGTGATTAACCAGATTGACATTTTCAGCAAGTTTTGGGTAAATTCGTCGAGTTTTCGCTATTTTGGTAAGATTATATTTATAAAAACAACTTGTAATAGACATAAGCAACCACTATATTTGATAAAAACAAGTTTTCCGCAAATTTAAGGTATATCCGACAAGAATTTCATGTTTCCGGCAAGTTTGAACGTCGTTGACCACTGTTGGATGATTTGTACAAATCGAAAAGGCTGGTGTCCGATTAGCGCCTAAACGGCGATTATTCGGCCTTGTAATTTTTTTTGCAACACTACTCCTAGTTACCTTTTTATTCTTACATAAGAAATTACAAGGATTTTATTCATCGTCTCTTTTAATATAAATTGCAGATCTATCACGACTCACGAGTGAGAATTCCATTATGACAAGTAAGACTAGGAGTGGTAGTCACAAAACTCACTAATTTCACGTGAGCGTCACATCATCATTTAGCACAACACCAAATCCATCACCAAACAAGTGTAATGGTGACCACAAAACCAAACAAACACATAAAATTACAACAGTCTATACAAACATATCTAAAAAAAGTGCAAACCATTAGATGGAATCATTACTCTGGAGGCAAGGTATGAGGTCCGCACACTAGTTGTAATGGGGGATCAAGCGTGGAGATGCACCACCCTCCATTACTTCAAGCATATCTACTATATATAAAGTATTTAAGACGTTTATTTTAGAAGTTTTAAATTACTTAAGCCTGCACGTTTGTTATTATTTGAAGTTTCTTTTTCAAAAAAAATATTCAATTTAATACAAGTAATAATTATTCGTTGTAACTATCAATTATTAGTAACTGTATACATTAGTTTGAACATTAAAACTTAAGTTAAACCATTATATATGCAAATTTGTAACAAGACAAGTCTATAGTAAGAGTAGACAGAATGATCACCCCTTACCTCTCCATCACCATTCTCTTCACTTTTTAGCTCCAATGGTCATCACTTACTCTCACCACCAAACCTATTTTTTTAAACAAATTTAATTAAAAACAAAATTAACCTTTTATTTACAAATTAAATATATTACATTGATAATTAAAAACTTAAACTTACAAAATTAAAAACGTAAACTAATATGTTAAATTTCACTTCTCCTTGATCGCCTACTTCATCTACATCACCATTTCGAGGTGGAATCCATTAAAGTGATTAGTACGGCTCATATATAAGACTTTGTCCTTTTTTCGTTGTTCATATTCTTGGTTGGCCAACATTTTTTGCTTGATTTCTAGCTTTTTTTTGCATTTCCATCTCCATCTTTTTTATCTCCAAAAAGGCAATGCGATCTTCTTTCTTAATTTTCATAAATGAATCTGTTCGACTTGCATATTCATGGACCATTAACCTAGCCAAAGCTTTGTCACTACAATGTCGACGAAATGGACGATGTCGCCACTTTCTTCTTCGCTCTGTCACTGCCAATTGGTCGTCCAACTTCCTGCACCTCATCTTTCTCCTCGTCTCGAGGCTCCACATTGAGACTAAAACTACTCTCTCCACAATGAGATTACAAATAGATCTGAATGACTTATATCTCTTGAAATTTTCCTATCCCATTTCTTCATATCAGGAAAATTCTGTTGGGGTTTTGCAACTATTGACCATTTAAAATCACGAGTACGCAGCGGAATACATATAAACACGTATAGAATACATAATTAACAAAGGATCAAGAACGTGTACCTTTTAGCAATTAACGTAAAAACTGTATTGAATATATGTGTGTGTATAAACCAAATACCACACAATAACCACCCAAGATATAAAGGTAGATCTCTCTACTTCAACACACATAATACGCTCGTAGCAAACAATTAAGTATGCTAGTACTAGTAGTGATAAGCTTGCAAACCACCATGTTCTCGTAGAAATCAACGATTGAAACCTTTGTGGTTTCCTTGGGTCGAACGAACATAAAATCAAATCCCTTAGGGAATTTTAGTCGATCGCACAAGGGGAGAGGGAGAGAAGAAGATGATTTTAGAGATTTAGGTTTTCAAGTTATAAGAAAACTAAACACCCAAGATCTCTATTTATAGCCTCTCATAACACTTGGCTTGCAAGTTAGGCAATCCCAATCCCTATGGGATGGGGTATTCGGCCGACTAGGGGAAAAGAGGGGGCAACCCGCAACTTTTTTTTCCATAAATCCCATATATTAGTCTTTAAACTATTTGATGACTAACATAACTTCCCATTAAATATAGATTAATATTTAACGCCTCGTTTAAGCTTTATCACTTAAATATATTACATTTAATATATTTATTATTAATTGTTTTATGTATTAACGCGTGCGACCAATAGGCTAGAATAAATTCCCGGACATATATTATTTTACATGGGCATATTCCAACAGCTCTCACTTGGACACGTATCAAATAATATAATAACATTGGTAAGCATCTAGCAACACGCCAATGCTCCTAGGACTATCCGAGTGTGGTTTCATAAAGTCACGGATAAATGATTTATGTATTTACAATCCCTTTGTTTCAGATACAGTGTTACAAATAGATATGGATCAAGGTCATTCCATTATTGAACGATTTTGTTTCTCGTATATATGATTAATCAAGATTACTAAAATTTATTGAGACATATCTACATGAGTTTTTTGGTGCGGCCACACATACATCTGATTAACCCTACGAGGGGCCTAGTGGCATCATTCTTCAACTATTGAAAGAACAAATTCTTTATTGACTACAAGTGTCATGTCATATGCTTCATAATTACTTCTGAAATAGTCCTTATTAGCTACCTTATTCAGGATAACTAGAACTTAATCAAGAAGAACAATCCACACATGCAAGACCTACTTGCATCTCAAGTCTAAGGATTTATTAAACAAAATCACTTACAAGATTCACTTAATGACAAGTGATAATCTTGTTAGTTGGGGAAGTCCAATATTCATCTCATGAATATCATGTGAGTTTGGCCGACACATCCTTTATTATCAAAGATATCACCAATTACTCAGATTTGTCTTAGTTCAATAATATTCCCATATTATTGATTAACAATGGACTAATTTAGAATAATAAATATTATTCACGGATTAAACATGCAAATATAGGACACAATTTAGATTAAATATAACTTCATACCACGTATCTTTATCATTAATAAAATTGTCTTAACATCCCTTATCCAAATACTAAACATAGATCTACATGAAACTACTAGCTAAACGAAGTCCCATGCTCCTAGCATGTTTGAGTAAGATTTCCTTTCGATAAAGCCTTCGTAAAAGGATATGATAGATTGTCATCTGTGTGAACTTTACGAAGGTTAATTTCGCCCAATTTAATACATTCGCGAACATAATGGTATCTTCTATGGTAGTGTCTGACGCCCCTCTGAACCCTCGGTTCGTTGGCAAAATGAAGTGCGGTTGAATTATTGCAAAACATATTAATAGGTTCGTTTATTGTTGGTACTACACCAAGCCCTGAAATAAACTTCCTAATCCAAACAACTTCCATCGCAGCTTTTGAAGCAACTATGTATTCAACTTTTGTAGCGAACATTGCAGTAGTACTTTGCTTGGAGCTTTTCTAGTCTACCGTGCCTCTGTTCAAAACAAAGGCGTATCCTGTCTGAGACTTAATGTCATCTCTATTAGTCTCAAATATAACATTGTAATAGCAATTGATGCGTATTTTCTTTTAAAATATATTTATTCACGTTTTAAATTTATAAAACTCGATTCACCTAACAAACGCACTAACGGGCAGAGAACCCGATCATGAGTAGTGTAAAGATGGTGAATCTGAGGTCGTCCCAAGAGCTAAGTGTCAATTAGTTTTAATTTGAAGTGTTACGTTTTGAAAATGGTTTGAGATTGATTTTGAAAATAACAGGAAAGTAAATATGCAAAAAGTAAAAGATATAGAAGATATCAGGGAGAAAGGCGTGCTAGCCTAGCCATTTCATTACTATCGTTATAACTACGTTTTCCTATGCAATGTTACATCATGGTTTCATTGGTGGTTTCTAAAGTCGAAAGACCTGAATAGATATATTTAGTCTGCCCTATAATTCCTACGATCCTGAATCCCCTGAAAGTCACGAAAGTAGGGCAACCAGGTCATAGTGATTAATCCCAACTATCCCAAGAACTAGTCTAATAACCTATACAGATTATTAACCCTCTTTGAAAGAGTTCCTGTGCTTTTTAAGTATATTACGTGATAGAGGCGGTAACCTGGTTAGTTCTTACACTAGGGTTAGGATGATCAACCTTCCCCAGTACCCTGCTAATACCATGTTCAAGTGGTAATATAATAACAGGATTAACATGATCTAAACCACCCGCAATGCTACCAAAACCCAGGGTTACACGATAGTCAAAGGATATCCAACGAAACCATAATCTAACAGGAAACAAACATTATAACGATAATAGATTCATGACTAGGCTAGCACTTGAAGTGCTTAGCCGCTCATAGCAACAACAAATCAAGAATTAATAAAGATAATCTTGGATTGAAAACTCATAATTCTTACAGATGCGATTTATGAACGATTAAATACAAAATTAAGTTAAGTGTGATCTCCCTTGGACTTCTGGTGGAATTCTTTGAGGTATAGAAGCCTTGGTCACTTCTTAGAGCTGTGGTAGAATGGATGATGTCAAATAGTCTGAATCAGGCCTCTATTTATTGATTTTGAATATGTTATGGTGTAACCTTTTTGAGGTTTATGCCGTAAACTCCTGACGCGTACTTTCCATCTTGTAAGCTTAAAAGATGTTAGACGCTATTAATACTCAGTTTTCATCTATATGTACCATAAAAAAAATTAAATTTGGGTTAAAATTACCGTCTACGTTACGTTTCAGTATATTACTTATCATTTTATAGACAAAGAAAAGGCAAATGAAGAAATAGTTTCTAAGACTTTATTTCCCCCTACACTTATTTTAAACATTGTCCCCAATGTTCTTAAACGTACCCGTAAAATGAATAAAAGGAA
>BQNB010211660.1:0-10184 GCA_026074375.1 Tanacetum coccineum
ATGATAATAATACGAATACTCTTAAAGTATTAGGGTTACAAATACCTTGAAGCTATGAATTATATGTCTAGTTGTATATTGTAATATAATAAACTCTATGCCCTAGGACATCCTTTTATACACCAAGGAGTCCTAGTCGGCTTACAATACTTTCCTAAGTATCTAAAATCTTGTTGGGAATTATTGATTTGATGAGACAAAATAAATAAAAGAATGAAACAAGAAGGACTTAAATGCAAAGCTAGAATTCTTCAAAAGATGGAAGATTTTGAAGATTCTAAAAGATCTCCTTAAGAAGATAAAAGATATAGAAGATAAAGATAAAAGTTAGAAAGATATTATTTGTTTCCTAATTATATTTGTTCTTATCCTTTGTAAACCTAGATGATCTCTACTATATAAAGAGATCATTAGGTCGTGTAGTTTGGTGTGCACATCATATGAGAGTCGTATAAACACAAAGGTGTCGTGTGTGTTTGTATAGTAGAGTAAAATAGTATAGACGTCTATAGTTTAGCCTCAAGGATTGTAAATCCCTGTTACTAGTTAGAGTAACCGATCTATTCTGATTAAATAGTATTTGGGGTTGTGATTGAATAAAAGAAAAACCTTGAAAAACATCATTGTTCTTATTGTTATTATTCCGTTGCGTAATGTTTATCTTTGATGTTTATAATCCTATATTAGATCTAAACAATCCGAGCTTAAACGATTCTTTAGTTTCCACAATTGGTAACAGAGCCTGGTGGGATCACAAGGTTGTTTTTGATGTCGTGTTTTGAAGAAAAGAAGGAAAAGGATTTGAGCTCATATGTGACGTGTGATCTAAAGAAGGGTGTAACTAGGGTTTTACACGAACCCTAATTTGGAGCAATAATGATTTTGGATCTCACGAAGGTCTCCAACAGATTGGATTCTTTGTGTTCGATGTTCAAACAAGCAAGGTTAGTTGATTTGAGTTCTTTTAAATATTAGAAGCAGGTTTTTAATAGAAGGCTTCTTCAAGGTTTTAACTTTGCTCGGATTGTGACAAAGAGTTTAAATGTAATATTCATGATTGTCAATCTTGCTATGGGCTATTTGAGGTTCGAGTTAAAGGTTTTCTAGACATCAAATAGAAGCAGTAATTCGGAGTGCACTTGAAGTTCACATGGTATATGGTTAATACTGCCACAAGAAACTGTTAGTACTGCTAGAATTTGCAAAAGATTAGCAACAGTTTAGTGACACTAAAAAGCATCACAAAATGCCATGGGAGGAAGGAGTAATCGAATTTGTGACAGATTAGCAACAGATAAAGTGTCACTAACAGAATGGGAGGAAGGAGAATGATGAATTAGTGACAGTTTAGTAACAGAAAAAGTGTCGCTAAAGGGGTGTCATCTGGATACTTAAAAAAAGTATCCTTAAACTGTAGTTATATGTTTTGTATTGCTCGTTGGTGGTTACTACTGCCACGAGACACAATACTGTTGGTGATCATAAATATTAGTGCTTTACTGACGCTAAAAAGTGTCTCAAAAGGTATGGGAGGAAGGAGCACTTTATACTGCCAAAGGGAGATTAGTACTGCTAGTATCAAAAGGACAGTAGTAACCAGAGTTAATACTGCTAGCCTTATCTTTGAAGGTTAGTGATGCTGCTTATGATTATTAGTGCTGCTTATGTAAGTTAGTGCTGCCAGGAGACGTTAATACTGTCAGTTCATGTTAGTGCTGCTATCACTAAGGGTTAATGCTGCCAGTTTATACTTAGTGATGCTAGTATAATTAATACTGCTATTATATTTTTAATGCTGTCAGTATTAAGTTTCTGTTGCTGGGGTAAATTTTAGTAGTTACTACTGTTGGACTTAAACCAAGGTTTGTGCTGCTCGTATGTTTAATACTGCCAATAGAAGAAGTTTTCTACTGTTTGTTACTACTGCTTGGTTTAAGGGGAAACTAACAGGTTATGATTTTAAATGTTCTTAAAAGTTTAAAGGCTCGTATTTATTGGATTAATTGGTTACGAAGAAGATTGTTTATAACCTATTTGAAGTTGAAGTGGAATTTTTCGGATGTGTGTTCTTATCGTATCTTAAAGTAGGTGTTACACTTTAAAGATAACTTGTTCATGCTTAGAAACGATGTGACAAAGACTTGTCAGAATCTAGCAAAGGTGTGTGATCTACAAACTTATGGTGCTCAATGCTCACATTTGCTATCACTTTGGTTATGTGTCTCATAGAAGATGAGGATTTTGTCAAGAGGTTGCGATCTACTTATATTTCACAGATTTATTTATGAGTTTGAAGTCACATAGATAGTACAAGACATAAGACACAAGTTTGGGTTATTCTACTTCTACATCAAGTTCGTTATACTTAGTTTTCTTCATCAGTAATCATTACATAAAGCTTACATAATTGAAGATTCAAGAGATGGTTAACATATGAGTTTCAGGGGAAGCTTATTGTTAAAATGTTTAACCATCTATATGCACCACTTGAGGGGAAGTGTTTCGTTACTAATGCTGATCTTTATTACTACTGCTAGTTTAAATTTCTACTGCTCAGATTCATTTTTCTTAAGGCGCGTCATGGAGGGAAATTTGAGTCATTAGAAGGATGGATTAGTAGTTGTGGTATATGATTTGTAGCTATTATGATCCAAGTTTCATATCTAGGATCACAAGGTTGTTTTTGATGTCGTGTTTTGAAGAAAAGAAGGAAAAGGATTTGATCTCATATGTGACGTGTGATCTAAAGAAGGGTGTAACTAGGGTTTTACACGAACCCTAACTAGGGTTGTACATCACTAATCACATGATCAAGTGAATGATCTTTATGGATTCTTGTATTTGGAGTAGAAGGAATTGGATATGTGGTAGTAATGTTGCTCATATCCACTTTTATTTCATCACCAAAGAAATCAACATATGTGGCTTCAAGTGGAGCAGTAGTAACTGTTGGACTAATAGTATTAATATTTAGACTACCAATATTAACAGTTGTACTGGCAGTATTAATACTTGGCCTAGTAGTATAAACATCTTGAATACTATTTTCAGGTCTCTCTTGATCATCAATTCCACTTTCTTTATTTACACCTTCATCATCCTTCTTTCCAGCATCAATAGAAGGTTGTGGTTCATCATTACTAGCATTCTTTGAAGAAGAATCAAATAGTGAACCATCTTTCCACAGTGGCATCAAAATGTAGTCTTGGCTAGATCCTGTCTCCTTGTTAGAATGACCTGCACCAATACTTTCTTTTGTACCTACAAGATCATTAGAGTTTGTACCTACAACAACTGGCACATAATTCATTGATTTTGTTAGAACATCAATATCAAACAGCCACTTTGGTCTATCACCTGCAATAATAGGCTTATCCTCCAAGAACCTAATATGCAAGTTTTCTTCTACTTTCCTAGTTCTAATGTTGTATACCCTAAAAGCCTTACTATTCATTGAGTATCCAACAAAGAATCCTTCATCAGACTTTCCATCAAACTTGCCTAAATAATCTAAGGTATTAAGAATGGTAACATGACACCCAAATGGTCTCATGAAGCTTAGAGCATGTGTTCTACCTCTAAACAGTTCATAAGGGGTCTTGTTATGAGGCTTAACTACTAATACCCTATTCTGCACATAGCAAGCAGTATTAACTACTTTAGCCCAAAATGTAGTAGGTAACTTAGAGTCAGCTAACATACTTCTAGCAGTCTCAATTAATGTCCTATTTCTCCTTTCAGCAACATCATTTTGTTGAGGAGTTCTAGTTGTACTAAATTCCTTCTTAATGCCTTTCTCTTCACAAAACTCACTCATAACTCTATTTTTGAACTCTGTTCCATTGTCACATCTGATAATATTTACTTTCTTATCAACTAGATTTTCTAAGAATGCCACTAGTCTCATCCTTAGTTGCAAAAAAGAAAACCTAAGTAAATCTGTTTTAATCATCTGTGACAACTAGATAATATTTCTTATTCATTAAGCTGCTCATAAAATTTGGACCAAACAAGTCCATATGTAACATGAATAAAGGCTGAGTAATAGAGTTTTGAATCTTGGACTTACAAGAGGCTTTGTGTTGCTTTCCCTTAAGACACAAAACACAATTTGGTCATTTTTAAAATGGTTTTGTAGGTAAACCTCTCACAAGATTTTCCTTAACAAGTTTATTAATAGTTTTAAAATTTACATGACCTAGCCTCCTATGCCATAACATTGATTCATCAAGTGTGACCTTTGCAACAAGACAAGTTAAACTCTCTTTAGGAACAATATTCTTCATATCAACACTGTACATATTGTTCTTTCTAGGAACTTTAAGTAAAACCCGACTCTCATCAGCTAAATTAAAGTCAGGAGACAGAACAAAACATCTAGTGTCAGTAAAAAGAACACTGTTCTTTTTGTCACACATCTGTGAAACACTAAAAAGGTTAAACTGTAACTCCTTGACAAAGTACACATCCTCAAAATCAAGCTTACCAGTTTTAAGAGTTCATTTACCAGTAATTTTCCCTCCTTTGGCTCCTCCCCCAAAGGTAACATATCCTCTATCAAATTTCTTGAAGTCTGAGAGATAGGAAATGTTCTCTGTCATGTGCCTTGAGCATCCATTGTCAACATATCCTTGATCTTCTTCGTGTGTATGACCCTGCACATAAAAATAAGGAAATTAGTTTCCTTTGGGAACCCAAGCCATCACTGACTTGGATCTGCCTCATGCATCAACGTAATTATGCCTCTTCAAAATAATTGATGCACTATTAAGTTTGGTAGATCTCCAAATGCAACATGTTGAGGCCTTAATAGGATTAACCTGATTTGCCTTAACAACATCAACTACTGCTGAATTTGGCCTAGCAGTATTAACTGCTTTTGGCCTAGCAGTATAAAATTTTCCCTTAGCAGTATTAACTTTTTGGCTAAAATTTTTGTTAGTTAATGTTGTTCTTATTTGATAGGGCCTCTTTACAGTTGATTGTGCTGATTTAGAAAAACGTGACATTGGTCTAGCACTATAAACTGTAGTTTTAGGATGAGCAGTATTAACAGGCCTAGCAGTATTAAGTGGTCTTAGGCCAGTTTTCATTAAAACTGCTTTTGGAACCATGTTCCTGTGAGCATTAGGGTGAGCCTTTTTAGCAGAATAATTTTAAACCACCATTGTATAATTAATTCCAGATACCACCCTTTCCCTTTGATGGTAATTGCAGTCAGCCTACACATGGTCAAAACTTCCACAGACAAAACAAGCTTTATTGTACATCACAAAGTCACTTCCTAGCTGTTGGGACTTTTGATTATTCCAGTTTCTTTGATTTCCCCTAGGACTTTGTGACCTGTACATTTTAGCATACTTAACTGGTTTCCTAACTGGTTTTTCTTGTTGTTTAGGTCTAACAAATTCTATCTTAGCAACAGTAGGAAAAACAGTTTTCTTCTCTAATTTATCATCTAACACCAACTCCTTAACCAATGGGGCATCAGGAGATTCCCTAACCTCATTAGAAATATCTTCACTAACACTCTTACTAGTCTTAGGTCCATAGCCTTCAAACTCAGGCTGTTGGAACTCCTCTAGACCAGAGTTGGACAAATCAAACTTTGGGGGTAAAAATAACCCTGTATGGGGAGGTGGAACAACATTATAGCTTACAAACCCTACACCCTTTCTACTTTTATCAGTTATCTGACTCCCTATTAATTTGTCTAGACTCTTAGAAGCATTATCAAAATTTTCAATTTTAAGTTGATTGCTTTCTTTTTCTTGCTTAAGCTTTTCTAACTCACTTTTAAGCATACTAATTTCTGAGTCTTTATATGAGATATCTCTTTTGAGAACAGCAAGTTGCTCACAAAAAATAACCTCATTCTTTTTGTAAAAGACAAGTTGCTCTTCTACAAATGCTAACCCTCTTTTATAAGTAGCTAAATTGAACTCAGATTTGTTAAACTCTATTCTTAAATCATCAAGTTAAGTTTTAAGAGTTTCAAAGCTTTTTAGACAGGTTTTTGAACAAGTTTTATCATTATGTACCTCAGAGTCTAAAAAAGCCATAAGAGCCATGTTTGTAGGGACTTCATCATCTGCCATATAGCTCCAGTCAAAACCAGCTCCATCAATAGCCACCATGGCTTTGGAAGAAGTTTCTTCCACATTTACAGTCCTTCTAGAGCTGTCTTGATTCCTGTTCCTGCTATCTTGGTTCCTAGGTCCTCTGCATTCCCTTGCAAAGTGTCCCATCTTGTGGCAGTTGAAACACTCCACCTTGGACTTGTCATATCCAGCTGTGTCACTCCCATTGATAGTGATCTTTCTACCAGTTTTCTCAACAATGCTAACTGCCACTTTTAATCCATCTCTTCTAAGTCATCTTCATGGATTTGTTTAAGGTCCGCATGTACAAGTTGAGATCCGTTTGGTTGATTGGCTAAAAATGCATAAACAGTGGCTCACTGTAAGTTAGACATACTAAGACTTGAGTACTAGTAGTGCTAACTTGAGTTCTAGTAGTGCTAACTTGAGTGCTAGCAGGGCTAACTTGAGTGCTAGCAGGGCTAACTTGAGTCTTAGCAGTACTAACTCTATAAGCAGTATTAACTTCATTAGTGATGCTAGGGGATGACACAAAAGCCATATTATGAGAACTTAAGCTTGAGCTTGAGCTTGAGCTTGCAGTTCCTTTAACCTCTTGTTTAACAATCTTGAAATTGTTGTAGAGATCATCAAAGCTCATTGTGTCTAGATCAGGTTTATTCCTCTAGGCCACAACATGAGTATTCCACTCAGAAGGCAGATTTCTCAAAAATTTCAAATTGAGATCTTCTTGTGAAATATTTTCACTCAAGATAGCCAGCTGACTTACAATCTTCTAAAGCCTGTTAAAAATAAAGTCAAGAGACTATGTGTTTGGAGCACTAAAGTTCTCATACATTTGCTTTAGAAGAGTCTTCTAAGTCTTCTTTGTGGCATTATTACCACCAAATCTTGTTTGTATAGCAGCAAACAAAGTCTTAGCATACTTGTACTGATTAAATGTCATTAGATGTTCATTAGGAAGTGCCATCAGTAACATACTTCTTGCCTTCACATCATTCTTCTTTTGAACCTTTTCTTCAGTATTTACAGGATATGGTATTAGTGAAGTTGAGGTACCATCAACATTTGTTGTTGTTTGAGCTGCTGTTTTGAATGAGTTTCCATTCTCTATGACATCCCATAGAGCATAGTCTTGAACTTGATAGTATTGCTCAATCTTTAGCCTCTACAATCATATTCACCCTGTTTGAGAATGGGCAACTTTGCAGTAGTAGTGGTTTGAGCAGTTTCTAGATCCATCTCTTCCTTGTGAGTTGATGGTTCTTCTTGTTAGTTTCTTCTAGATCAAAGTTTCAGAACACAAGCTCTGATACCACTTGTTGCCTAATTTAAGATCGATTCATTAGCTTGTAAATGTTAAGTTACTTTAGATAGATCCGAAACAACTATGGTAAAAACTTTGTGAATACTAAAAAGTATGCGGAATCTACTCTTTAATATTAAAAGAATATCAATAAAACAGTATTCTGATTCCATTGGATAGTTGGACAAGTGGACTACTAGTGTATAAATTGCCATTAAGTAGTAAGTGGGTAAAGTCTCTATGAGCTAGGGTTTAACAAGATCACCATTGCTTTAATCCCTAAGATAGATTATAATCAAGTAATAAGGATGCTTTATGCGGATGCTTTAATTGTGACAGAATTAATGTGTCTGGGTCTTAGGATGAAGTCCCAACTAAGTCTAAGAATGATATGTCTATTCGAGATAAGTAATCATTGCACTGAATAAACAAACCAGCTTCTAATTGGATTAATGATGGTTAATACAGTTTTCTATCATAAGGCTCGACCACTCTTTTATCTTCTGTTAAATTGCTTGCATGGGTTAAAGTGTCTTGAGTTGATTGTAGTCACCAACCAAACCCGTGCCAGTCTCTCAGGCTGAAACCCCCCTTTTACCTGTTAGAATTAGGATTAGAACTAACATAGGATTAGCATAGGTTTGACTTAGATTAGATAACCAAAATATAAATAAATTGAGAGATTTAACCTCGCTTCAAGTGTTCGACACCTTACTTACCACGAATCTAACACCGACCGGGTACACTACCCGTTAAAGTGTTGTTTTTGGTTAAGTCGACAAAATATAAATTTAAAACTTGAACTATCATAAATAAATACCACACAACGACACATCAAGTTTTTTGGCGCCGCTGCCGAGGAGTGAAAATTAATCTTGATTTTTATTTTATGTTTTGGTTTTTAACATTAGATTAGATCTAACCTTTTGGAGTAGTGTTAATTAGATTAGTGTATATTCTTATATATTCTGTATGTTTTTGTATATTTGTTAGTTTAATTGTTTGCTTGTATAATTGTGTGTTTAATTTAATTGTTTTCGTAATACACTTTTGGTATATAAATCGGACGCTTATCCACTTTCCTATTCTCCTCCCGACACCCACTTACTTACCCACTACCAGGCCACTATTCAAATCAAACGATTAATAATTGCGTAACACAACTAATTGAAAAGGCATAAACACATCTTAAACAAAATAGACTCTGAGTTTTCGTCCTCCCCCCCCCCCCTTGCACCCCTCCCCTTCCCCGTCGCTACCCAAAAATTTCTATCCTATCTTCAGATCAAATCCATTGGAATTTTAAACCTTATCACCCGCGCACCCCCCCCCCCTTACCTCCCCCCCCTACACTCAATTGCTGATATTTTTAACCTTGTTACCGGACATACTTATCAGAGCTAGTCGATTGAAGAAAGTTATGGCAGACAAAGGAAAGAAGTCAAGTATGGAAACATTTGCGCCTAATGACAAAGCAGATTACTATTCCGGGATTACAAGTATTACAGTTAACGGGAAAAACACTTATGAATTGAAAGGAAAATTCTTGGAAGATCTGCACAACAATGCTTTTAGTGGAACAAACAGGAAGGACGCAGTTGAGCATATTGAATACTACCTAAAAATCATTGACCCAATCAAATTACCTAATGTAGATCATGATAAACTAAGAATTGTTGTTTTCCCAATCTCATTTGCTGGAGGTGCACGAAGATGGTTTGATAGAACCAAAGAATCAATCACTTGTTGGGGCGACTTAACTGTAAATTTTTTTAGAAAATACTACCCGCCTTCTCGCATCGAGGGAAACAACACTCCCGTAATAAAATAGGACCCAACTAATCCAAGATTTGAAGGCTGGTTGGCTACAAAGTTCGTAAACTATAAAACAATGGATATATTCACCAAAGATGCTTTCTGGGATTACTAGAAAATGGGTGGTGATGAAATTGAGCTCAATGATGATGAATCTTCTGATCTTAAAGAGTACTAGAGTGATAAGGAGGAAGAAACTGCGAAATCTTTAAGATAGAAAGTGACGTTTTTGACTATGAGACACCTCTCTGATTGGCATTCAATAAATTTAATTACCTTCACAAAGTAGATCTGGACCTACTTACAAAGGATATTATAGGGTTTAAAACCTATGAAGATTACAAAGACGACTGGATCTACGAATGGAACAAGAATGTATCATGGGTGTATGACAAGCCATGGCTTGATAATGGAATATGGAAGGAACCAAAACCAGTCAAACATACTTGCAAGCCTTTCAACTATAAAATTGGGTATTCAGAATGGCTAACCTGTAGTTGGAGAGAGGATGGTTATTGTAATGGAGGAAATTTGCCCGAAGCTTACCATATTGGAAACTCACTCCATTACCAAGACCTTGAATGGTATGAGGCTCTGGAAGATAGCGAACTAAAAGATGAAGCTTTAAGGAATAAAGCTATCATGGAAGGTTTGATCAGTGATGATGAATCAAGCAATAATTGTTGGAAAAAATAGAAGAGCCATGAGATTTACTACCACGATTATGATAAAGGGGAATATAAAATGAAAGTCATGAAGAAGGACATGAGTTATGTGGTATCAAAACTCACGAGGTATCGGTTTTCCAAATAAAAAGATACAAGATGATCAAATATTCATTCAATAATGAAGAAGAATATGTTGCTATAAAAGAAGACGAATACGATGATCTTACAATCACAAGTGAAGAGGCGTACCGAGCTTACCAGGAAATCTTTCGGATTATGGACGGAGGATGGATG
>BQNB010211666.1:0-10184 GCA_026074375.1 Tanacetum coccineum
AAATTTATTCGAGAATACGGGGGCGCACACGTTAATACGTAAAACAATTAATAATAAATATATTAAATGTAATATATTTAAGTGATAAAGCTTAACGAGCATTAAATATTAATATAACTATTTAACGGTAGTTATGTTAGTCATTAAATTATTTAAAGACTAATATATGGGATTTATGGGATAAAGGAAAGTTTCAGTTTGTTTCCTTTTCTCCCTTAGCCAATCGAACCACATCCCCAAGGAGGTGAGATTGCCTAACTTGCAAGCCAAGTTTAGGAGGCTATAAATAGAAGTTTAGGGTGTTTAGTTTTCTCATAACTTGAAAACCTAAATCCTTAAAATTATCTCCTTCTCTCCCTCTTGCTCGTGCGATTGACCAAACATCCCCAAAGGATTCGGTTCGTGGGTTTTGTTTGATAAAGAGAAACAACAAAGGTTTCAATAGTTGATTTCTTTAAGAACGCGGTGGTTTGGCTTTATCACTACTAGTACTAGCATACTTAATTGTTTTCTACGAACGTATTGTGTGTGTTGAAGTAGAGAGATCTTACTTTAGATCTTGGGTGGTTAGTGCATGGTATACGATTTATACACACACGTATATTCAAGAAGGTGGTTATGTTAATTTCTAAAAGGTACACGTTCTTGTTCTTTTGTTATTTATCTATTCTATACGTGTTTATACGTTTTCCGCTGCGTACTCGTGATTTGAATTGGTCAATAGTTGCTAAAACCCAACAAGATTTAACTAGGATAAATTAGGACAAACATAGATAACTAAAATACTGATAGATTTAAGAGTTAATGTTCGCTCTTAGTGATCGACACCCTACTTACCAACGAACCTACAATTGATCGGGTACACTGCCCGTTAGTGTTAGTTAGTAGGTAACATCGGCAAAACATAAATAGTCAAATTTAAATAAAATATTACCTATACACAACAACACATCAGTTACACAATTAACCAAACTATCAAGTATAAGTTTCTCATTCTCGTATCAATCCTTTTATCTCAAAAGGAGTCTTTTAGGCGACGGTCATACAATTAAACAAATAGAGTGATAGCACTCATAGGCGAGTTGCTCCTAGGGCAACTAATGACGTAATCCATCTCATCGAATGTCTTCAAGAACGAAACATTAAAAGTAACAGATTTCCATGGTAAAAACAATGTGAATCCACATAGTGGAAAGAAAATAGTCACGTGAAATACGCAAGGTTGGGTCATATAGCCTATTAAATGTTAGAATTGGCGCGGGGGAAAACGAGTTTTGTGTCATATTACGATTGAAGTATGACAGAGGTAAAATTATGCTTTAAGGTATGAAAGCAAGCTACATGTACCATAAATGGTCTTTTAACAAGGTGGCTACGAGCTGGTGTTCAACTCCCTGCTAAAAATAAGACGGTTATGGTGTATCAAAATGTTCCTCCAACAACACCGTTGGGATGAATCAATCAACCACTAAATGATTATGTACTAGTCGAGTACTCATGCTCACATTCGTAGCCAAAACAATTGGCTTAATAATGTGAGGAAATAAGACAGAAACGTGACTGAAATATAGGTCGACTTAGTTTCTAATAATGAAAGAATGAACGTCTCTGCATGTCTGATGTGTGTCGTTATGTATAGGTAATTTACCTAACGGGAACTGGTTATCTAAAAACCAGAACCTGAACGGGGATGGTCAGTCCTAATAGATCTATTCACAACACTCACGTTTACTACAATAGCAATTAAAGTTCATGATTGAAAGGGACTTAAGTGGCAATAGGGTTACTTTAGGCAATAATTATTCAGGCGATAGTAATCTGGCATATATATAGTTTTTAAATATTTGCGTCCAAATGTAAACCGCATGTATATCTCCCCGTGGATTTTGTCAATAACAATTAAAAGAAAAAGGGCTTATGAAATCCACCTTAAGCCCAAACGAATAGAAAAGAAATGATCAAAAACGAAGAAATGAAGTCACAAGATCCTAACCGCGACCTAATTTAACGACGCGCTTTAGGAGGAAAGAAATATACAACATAACGATGCATAAGTCGGTTTGGTAGAAAGTTTTTAGAATCATATGTGGGTATGTGTTCTTAGATTATTTTGAAAAATCGTGTCGCATTGAAGATGTAGGGTTTTAGTTAAGTACGATGCTTATAAGAAAAATTACTTATTTTGGAAAGTTTATACTTTTGGAAAGTTTAGAAATCCGGGACGTTAATACCGTCCCCTAATATTTGCTAATTCCATTATCACTAAACCCACTAAGGGACTTAACACGTAAACTCTACTTCCATCTCGTTTAATGTATATATTCCGAAAATAAAACTTACTATTTTTAGAAGTGTTCCTAACGCGTCCTAATACTATATTAGTGATACGATAGCATTGGCTAAGGTTTTTAAAGCTCAAACGGACTCGAAAACGCTTAAAAACACTTATTTAATTTCCAATCAGCTATGCATGCTTTGACTTTTTCAAAAAATTGCCCGACTTTGACCAAGCTTAACTTCCTCGTTTTACACTTTCCAGCCTCGAAAACACGTGATACTTTACCAAAAAATCATTCCGGATAACTTTCATTATATACGTTTAAGCCGGTTCGGACCCGAAAGGGGTTAAAACTTCAATTTAAATTCAGACCAGAAGGTATATTTCTGCAGAAAATGTTCAAGTTCGATGGCACTAAAAATGACCATAACTTGTTCGTTTTACGTTCCGTTTTTTATGTTCTTTATAAAAATTTATCTATACAAAATAAGCTATCCAAAAATTAACCATTTAGCTTGTCAAAAAGATTTTTAAGCCATCCTAATCCTATAAACTAAATTCTGACAGCAAGCTAAATTTAGCAAAATCATTTCAAAACTCAACCACAACTTACAAATCAACCCAATTACTAACCTAAACTCCATTATATACTATTCCCACAAAACCACTTTCAAAACTAGATATATCCATCTCCATTACTTCATATCAACACACTATATCACTAATCTTTCTTGACAAACCATAATAACAAAATATTAAAAAGAGGAGATGATGTCTGCAAAAACCCCAAAATAACACAAGAATTAAAGATAAGAGATTATGTCTTGCAAAAACCCCAAAATATTATTGAAACCCTAACTTCTTGATTCTTGATTAACCATTGAAATTGGATGAATTAAACATTTTGAGCACATTGAATAACCTTAGAATACAACCTTGAACACTTGAAATTAAAGAAAAATGAAAGATTAAGATCCTTGTGGTGTTGTGGCTATTGTAGGTATGGAAAGGAGGAGAGGAGCAGATTCTGTATTTTGATAATAACTGTGTGAAGGATGGAGTGAATATGTGGTTTTTGTTAAATATCTACATGCATAATAAACATGCATGTGTCTATATTTTTACAAGATTTAGACAACACACCACATGGAGAGTCCATGTGGTGTTAGACGTGTGAAAATATGAGGAAACACAAATATTGGTTTAATTTTGTGTTTAATTTTTTTTGAATAAGTGGGCAGTTTTAGGGCCAACTGGTATAAACGTAAAATATAACAAGAGTTAAGGCGGAACCACAAAGTGAAACGTATATGATAAAAATAAAATGATATCATATTGGATACATATCTAAAAAATATGTAGAGCATGTAAACTAATATTTAGTCTAGTGTCGGGTTCACGCTTAATAAAAGTTTTATTACGAACACGAGATAATTTATCCGGTAAATCGTAAAAAATATATTTTACTCAAAAGTAACATAAATATAGAATATGGTATTTATTATTATGTTCCGGAATTATGTAGTGCTTAATGTCAACCCCGCTAGGGAATTCTGGTCCATAGAGGTTCATGGGTGACATCAGGGTTTAGGTGGTTGCGAAGAGATGCGGGTACCTGTTTTAAATTGGCCTTCTCGGCTCTAGTGAATTCAGGTCCTCGTCGTAGAATTCTAACGACCTTGACGATAGGATACGCGTTTGCTTTAGCGGTTGACTTCATGTCATATAACTCTTACATGCTCCTCGATAAAGTGTAGTTGGTTGTCGAGTCAAATTTCATTTAGTGGAATGACAAGGTTTTCCTCAGATAAACCCTTTGAATGTGATATTAGGTTATTCAATATTAAACTTATCTCATTTTCGATAGCAAACAAAGTGAGTTTTAAAACCTATTATATAATGCATTTATATATTAACATAGTTCTTAAAACACACGAAGTAACTTTTATCGTATAGTTTTTATTATAATTAAATAAAAGAATCTTGTAGTCACACCTTGCTATTGGCGGAATAGCAAGGTGGTTGAATGACAATTGAGGTGTTATCTCCTTCGAACTTAAACTCTTAACCAAAGTTAAAAGAGTAAGAAAACAAACTACTTATGTTTAGAACTAAAGCTTCATCTTCAGCAATTCTGTTTAGTTTGTTTGAGAGATACGAGAGGATCTTCATTGACGTTTTGCATTAATTGGAAGAGATAGGCTCTTTACTCTCAATATCCCTTTCCTTTTATAGGCAAAGGGATTAGGGTTTACAAGTTTAACCTAGACTACGTGACAAGCATTAAATAGGTGGTTGAACTACCATTTTATGCACTGCTTTCTAGTACTAGGTACAGTCCTTTAAGAAAAGTTGTTGTACTTCTATACCAACTTTAGAAGTTAATTTCCCAAACAGATCTGCTTTATTCTTTTTGACATAAAGCATATCTTTTTCCCGCCTTGTAAACCTTCTAGAAGTGAAACATTTCATTTCAACTTCTGTTAAGGAGATAGACATCGTCCAGCTTAGAATTGTCAGCCAAGCTGGACTGAAGCTCTTACTAAGGTCTTCTTCAGTTTCTGCACCGCCTCATAAACTGAAGTGAAGATAATCTTGATCTTCTAAGTACCCGAAGAACTAGAGCTGAAACTTTTCTTCAGCGTCTCAAGCTGAACACTCTTCAGCTTGACTTATACTTAGGGGATTTTATATTTAAATCTACTGAAAGACTGAAGTGCTCAGGAACTGAACCCAACAATAACATAGGGAGACGACATTTTGTGATGAGTTTCAATATCATATTAAATGATACTATGTAAGGCAAGTATAAATGTTTAGTAATTTAGCACGCGGAATGTTTATCATGCAATGCCTATAGTCTAGGTCTACTAATGCAACCTAGTTCGCTATACCCAGAGCTCTAATACCAATTTGTCACACCCCAAATATCGCAGCGGAAGATAACGGTGCATGACTTTCATAGCACAAAGTCACAAGTAATATCGAACGACCTCTATATGAGTCATTTGAAATACACGTTTGATTACATAAATAAAGTTTTAACAAAGGACGAGTTTCAAGAGTTCACATAAAAAATAAAAGAAGATTTTAGTTCACAATCAAACGTTAATGTAATGCAAAAAATCTTCAACATGATGAGGCCTCAAAATGTGACTCTAGTATGATGCTCCAAAATACTATCCATGAGAGTACAACTAGGGACCTGAAAATAACATGCTAAAACAGTCAACACAAAGTTGGTGAGTTTATAGATTTAATGTCTAGTAAAAAAGTAACGTGGACCACAATATTTTTATGACGATTGTAACGCATACAATATCAAGAAAAGTATTACTATTGCACTAAGATCATGATACCGAAGCCTTAACAGTTAGTTTGTTCATTGCCCCAATAGGTATCCATCCCAAGACACCTAGAGTTCCTCAAATGAAATGCGTCCATTTGATTTCCAGTCAAGTAAGCGCTACAAACCCGGATAGGGTGTTCAACCCTAATAGATCTATTCACAACATTCGTACTTACTATGTAACTAACGGTTCATGATAGTGGGAACTTAATGGGATAACGGGTAACTTAGGCAATTCGTAAAAGTTTTAAGTACTTGTGTTCATAAGTAAAACGAGCATGTATTCTCACCCCAAAGTAGTTTAAAATGAGTATTAAAACAAGTAGGGGTTATGAAACTCACTTCAACAAGTAGTGATAACGATAATAAAATAAGCAAGCTTGAATGAAATGTTACGGCCTAACCGTGACCTAAATCAATAAGACGCCTTAGGGTCACAAAGATATGTTCTATATGCATATGAGTTTTAGAAAGTTTATCACCTCTATAAACTTGTGTTAGAGTTTTAAAAAGTTTCACAGGTGAAAACATTTAGAAAAATAAGCAACATAACTTATATTATGGCTATTAAAACAGTGGTTGTCAAAGTTGTTTACCCGACTTCAAACGACTATAACTCAGTCAATTCTTAACATCTTTCGACAAAATGAATTCTCACATATAGCCCGTTCCAACCACTATAATTACACTCTTTGATTTAAAGTTTAAGGCTCCCAAACTACTGTTACAAGTCACGTAGATCAGCAACTATTCGTATCATTTTGTTTTAAAATACCAAACCAACCCTGTATCAAACCCACGTGGAAATCTTCCTAAGACATTCTATTATCTTGTGGTTAATAGAGATTTTTTAAAAGTGTTTTGTAAGATGGTTAAAACTCGCTCACAAGGAGACTCATTTCCTGGTCAGAAAACCCTAGTTTCTTAACATAGTTTAAATCGATTTCTAACACGACAAATCCGATTAATCCTCGTCTAACCGATTAATTGATAGGCGATACCCGGCCTCCCGACTAGCGCCTAGCGATTTTTGCAACCTTGCTTTTAAGGTCGAACTTATAATTTAATGTTCTTATGGGAAATAAAAGTCCAGCCTTGTCAAATGTCGCGGGGACCACATCATTCATAATCGGCCGCACTGTAGAACCGTTGGGCGAAAACGGGTCCGTTTGTTTGTCACGTGACCCCCACTTCACATCAAGATTGCAATATCTCCGACTTCGTTCCGGTCGAAATCAGGTAGCATGAAAACGAACGAGACGGGTGTCATCATGATCGAAATGAGATGACACTGAAGACGCTATAATTTTCGGGAAAAATAAAGGTGCACGCGAAGAAATATGGTTGATTATGTGATGTTCGGGGTAGTATGCTATCAAATAAAATGATAAAGACGTGAGTGTAATCTCGGCACAATGTGATTCGGTGTCATAATTTTAAGGGGTGCTTGGTTGGATTAAAGGGTAAGGAAATGTAATGACAATGAAAAATAATGGTTAGTTTTCAACAATGCAATCATCCATTCCCTAAAAATGAGTAATATTACCTGGTTACACTTTGTTTCTCCACCATCTCACTCCTCCTAAATTCATGCTAATGTATTTTTGTTTATATAATGGCAACAGAGATATGTAACTATATTTATACAAAATATTTTATCTGTGATCGAATGATATAATTAGTTTTTGCATGTGATTAAAAAATGTGTAAATTAACAATAAAAGTAATATCTATGTAGGCTATTGTAAAATACACGCATATGTACTTATTTGTAAAGTTTTGAAGATTAATTTCCTCATTTGATGTTGTTATTCCATGTTTTCGAGAATTTTATAGAAGATTCAGTTTTTTCTTATTTCTTAAATATTGTAAGCAAGCAACACTAATGCAATGAAATACTACCATTGTATTTCTTAGTATACCCTTTGTATTTCCCATTGCTATTTTTTTATTTGAACCAAGCGTGCCCTTAGATATATGCCACAAAGTTGATTTAAGTTGAAAATAAATGTCATCTTAAATGTTAGTTTTGCAAAATCAATCCGTAACTTTTTTCTTTTCAAGTTGAAAAATAATAACAAACCGTGAGGAATTCAATGATCAATCATGACTAGGGTGAGCACTGCGTGATTCGTACCGCCGTACTGGTTCCGTCGAATAGTTTCGGTAACGGTTTTTTCCGAAGCATAAATTAGTCGGTACCTGGTACCATCGAACGGGATTCGGCTACCGGTACCGGGAAATCGGTTTTTTTCCCCCTTTTTTTTTTTGGGGATAAAAATTTCCGAAAAAAAAAAAATTTAAGTGAAAAAAAGGTTAACAGACTAAAAGTGAAAGTCAATGTAAGCCACATGGACCATTCATATTAATTTTCGAAGTGGTAACCTGGTAATATATCGATCAAAATTTGAAAGCATTTTGAGAATACTGGTAAAAAAATTAATTGGTTACGTATTCTGATCTTTTGAAAATACTATATTGCGTATCTATAGCTTTCACCATTTTATAAATTCGTTGCAAAAAATCCGAGAGAGAATTCAGCTAAACTGAACCGAGAACTGGATTTTTTATTGTTGTGGCCAAAAACTAGGCCGACTGTTCAATTTTTAGGAGTTTGCTTGGTTTTGCACATTCCTACATTTACGGCTCAGATTTAAGGATAATTGTTTGTTTTGAATATAACGTATTGACTACTCAGATAGACATTTATCTTGTTATTGCATACATCAAAAAAGAGAAAACGACATCTATAAACTGAGGGGAAAGCACACGATACAGAACTTGTCAACCATATAGAAAGTGACTTTCTATTTTGCTGTCCAATACTCCATTTGTCTTGCTGTTAGAGCGTAAGGTGTTATGGCTAAAAAAGCCATGTCATTTAGGCCCCACTGAATGTCTCATCACTGTCACCTCATTTCAACACAACAACTCAAAATACCCCATCACTCATAACATACCATATTTTTGCCATTTGGATCCCACCACTCACCAATTTATTTATTTTCTCATTTTTTCACACACTAAATTTATTTCATTCAAATAAAAATACAAATTTCAATACGGAAAAAAAATACAATACGGAATTTAAAAACAATACGGAAAAAAATTGGTGACGGAATTTAAAAGAAAATTTAGAAAGAAAAAAATACAAATATAATCAATATTTTTTCTATCTCAAAAGCCTGTTTAAGAAAGAGCCCAAGCCTAAGTTTAGTAGAAAAAATCAGTTAGATAAGGCTAATGAGATCTTTCTTCTTCCTAGTTCCTATATCTGTTCTTATCTGTACAGTTGGCTGTGTCATCAAGAAAAAAAAAGACTTCAAATAAACAGGTAAAGTGCTTAATTCCTTCTTCTTAATTTCTTACAAATCGAAAAAAAAAAGATAAGAAATAAAAGTTATTTGTCTGCTTCTGCGTCGATTAAGTGGCTAATTCAGAGTGGCGAAGGAAGTGGCGAGTGGTTGCGGTATCGTGGTGAACGATCTGGCGAAGCCACATCGGACTGACGAAGGAAGAAAATCACCACACCGGATATTAATCTTGACCTTGCAGACGTTAGCTGGATAGTAGAAACGGTTATGGGTCCCGTTACTAAAAGCACCTTATAAAAGCAGTGGTGGCAAAAGGGCGAGAGGGTTCGGGTCACAAGAAGTTTTATAGTACAAGTAGGAATGGGTCAAAACATGTTTCTGATGCAGGTTGAAACGGGTCATAAAGGTAGTCTTGCAAATAAATTTGTCATTTTTAGGAATTATTACTAACACTTTATAACTACAACGATTACTCAATAATAGGGTTAAGGCTCAGTTGGCCACCAAGATTCTTTAGAGGCTTGAGGAGTGGATGTTTGGCTAGGGGAGGTCTCAAGTTCGAGTCCCACCCGAGACTTTTACCCCTTAAGGCGAAATAAAAGGAAGTACAGGCGGGTTCAGGCTACAACATATTCCTCAATTGGATGTCACCACTAACAACTAACAAGCCGTTCTAAAAAAAAAAGGGCATGTGAGGGTTAGAGAGAGATTTTTTGGCCGACTTTCAAGCCATAAACTATGACCCCAAATGAATAATTTATAAGTACAGACCCAAAATTGCCACCTCTACGTTAAAAGAAAGTTTCAGGTAGACCCGTAAGTTTTGATGCATAAAGTGACGGACACTGTCGAGGGCCCCATTTGTGTTCGATAAAGTCTAGTTTGTATTGATCTTTCACCAGGAACGCAGAGAACCTTAAAAGCAAGCTTATCTTCTCTTAAGAAGAAAACGAATAAAAATCCAAGACAAAAAACAAATTGCATTGATAGGCACATGTGTTACCTGGATTCCAATACCCCAAAAAGCTTTAAAGTTGATGCCCTTTTTGCAGAGAATTTATAATAAATCAAATAGATGCAACACATGGTCCAGCCTATATTTAGCCATCAACTTCCAATACAAATTTTGTAACATAAATCAGCTACATCTAAGATACTGAGATATTGGGCCGAAACCCAATCCGGGTAATCACAACCCGCTAGACAAACCCGCAGGCCAAACCCGGCGGTTACAAAAAACAGT
>BQNB010211667.1:0-10184 GCA_026074375.1 Tanacetum coccineum
GAACTCTACTTCGTGGAAACGAATTATCAACTTGCAGACATTCTCACAAAAGCATTACCAAGAGAACGGTTCGAATTTCTACTTCCACGCCTAGGCATGAAGAGTCTGACCCCTGAAACTCTCAGACGTCTTCAAGAAGGAGAGGATGAGTAAACAAAATGCCTTCGTGTATCCTTTGTACATAGGTCTAACACATTTTCTCTCAAAATAATAATAATAATAATAATAATAATAATTCATATATATGTATATTAAATATCTTAACTTACTTAGGAAATATTTTAAGTCATTTGGAATTACTAAAAGGCTTGCAATTACTTCAAATTGCAACCCGGTTTGATGTCTGGGCATGGATTACTTTATATCCATGCTTTATGGGAGTATAGTAAAACAATGGTGATGGTAGAGCTGTTCGCCTGATCTTTTCATCTCAATCAACGACTACAGCTCTTTCAATAGAAAACGGGTCGTTGTTTGAGGGGGAGAGTGAATGTGAAAATTTGCTTCATCACACAAGGTTCTAAAAGAAGTAATTGGGAGAATCTTCCATGGTTATTTAGGAGTGTTGTATGCTATGAAAGTGTAATTATAAGATGGTTGTTGTATTCTAATGGGTTAATATTTGAAGGGGAGTTAATTAATTTTAACTCAAAGGTCCAAAGTTATCTATTGTTGTAATGATTAGGGTTTAAAAAGCATTTGCTCTTTGTTTCCTAGCCTTATTAACCAATAGGGACTAAATTGGCCAATTGCCTAAACTTAGAAAAGCCTTAGAAATACTTAAAACAAAAAATAAAAGAAGATGGAAACCTAAGGGACTGAATCTGCCAACTTACTAACTTAGGATATAAAAGAGGTGGCGAGTTGGTTCTTGGTCAAACCTATCAAAATTCAGTCAACGACAAAACACACGCACACACTCTCACGTAACTCGCCGCCAAGAACAAAGCCATAAATCTTTGATTTCTAGTGTTTCTTGCAAAGGTATTTATCAAACTTTAATCTATATCATTTATTCTATGTGTGTATCAATTGAATCAAATGAAAACACATTAAAAAGTGTAGAAAAAATAGATCTAGGGTCGTTTTAGATGAAAATGCCAATGTAGTGTTGTAGTGTTGTAAGGTGTGCGTTAGATGCTGGGAATTGTTCATTAGGTATATATGAATAAGTTTTGATGTGTGGATTTATATCCCAAACATTAATGAAAGACTTGCCCTTGATTCTTACCGGCGGGTTGTAGCTTTATAAGTAGATATATGTGTGTTTCATGAAAAGAATGGTAGGAATGTATATCTTATAGGAATAGGAAGGCTTAGTTGTGATCAGGTTTGAAAAAGGAGGTGCGGGGTTTGATTTTTAAGAAACCGGCCCGAATGGCGAGTTGCGTGTTTTTCTTAACGGCGAGTTGGTTATTTTATTATTTATTAATAAATTACCCAACCCGCTGGTTGCTTTAACGGCGGGTTGACAAACCAGCGGGTTGACTACAGCGAGTTGCCTAAACGGCGGGTTGACAAACCAGCGGGTTGACTACAGCGAGTTGCCTAAACGGCGGGTTGACAAACCAGCGAGTTGACAACAGCGAGTTGCCTAAATGGCGGGTTGTCTAACAGCGGGTTGTCTAAACAGCGGGTTGCCATAATTTTTCTATTATTTTAATCCAACAGGTAAACCCGTCTTCTCGGAGGTTTGGTCAAATTTTTATATTTCGCGGCGGTTTGCTCAATTCTCTACGGCAGTTGGCTTTTCTGCCTAGCGGCGGTTTGGGCTAAATTTCATATTTTGACCCATTTGAGCCCAATAATCTATCAAGGCCCATTCGAATGACCCAGTTGCTTTTCTAAACCCCATCCGGGCTTAGTTAATAAGTAATTGATCCTGTTGGATAATTAGTAGATTTTAATCAAACCAGAGTTACAACTGTTTTAATCAATCGTGCAGTTACATGACTTTTATCAATGCTAACGTTCTCTCTAACTTCGTTCCTTCAACTGTTTGTCTTCTTTGTTAATGCCTTTGCAGAATACGATGGAGAACAACAATGTTCTGCTCAACCTCCTACAAGTATAGATGAGCAGATTGTACCTCGCTCTCAGTGGTTAACAATCGAGAAAGCACCTATGTTCAATGCACAAAAGATCCAAAAGAACCCCATCTTTAGAATCAGTGGGACATCCTGAAGTAATACCAACTTCTTCCAAGCATTCACTGCCTCAGCAAATGTTCCTGCTATCTAACTGCAAACAGTTCTGGAATCAATGTCATATAACTGAGAAGGGACTGGGGTTTTAGTTGTCAAGTTGATGAAACCATGGTTCGATCTAAGTGCTGATCTTCTCAGAAAGGCATTAGCGATTACTCCTGTCAACCCAACTCACCCATTTGAGTTACCTCCGTCTGGTGACACGGTGATTGATTTTGTTAATGAGCTGGGATATCCTGAACCTGTAGAAATTGTCTCCAGTATACGGGTGAATTATGTGTATCAACTGGAGGGACAATTCTATCCTTGCTAAACCAGTGCTTGACCGGGAAAGACTTCTGGCGTGAAAACCCAGACACCCAGTTTGCAAATGCTGTGGGGAATCGTCACTCAAACTAATGTTGATCATGCAGAGCTGATATGGGAAGAGTTTACTCAAGGGATCCAGACATTTTTCTCACACAAAGCAAGCCACAAAGCCAGTCTGAAGAACCCAAAGAAGAAAGTAACTCCTCTCCTCATCCCTTATGGACGGTTTTCCAAAGTGATAATCTACTACTTGGCAAGTAATAACAACATCCATCGACGTCCTAATTCTGCTGTTCATCACACTGGAGATGATTATGTCTTAGGAAATCTCAAGTTTGTCCCTAAAGGTGAGTCAGTTGAAGTGTTTGGAATGGCAATTCCTGATCCCTTGATAACAGAAGCCATTCAACAATCCTCGTATTATCCCAAGTATCTGAAAATGGTTGCTGAGAATACAAAGAAAACCCCTCAAGGAAGTGCAAGCATGCAACCTGCAACAAAGCGTGCTACACCAAAAGCCTACATCACACACCAGTCAAACAAACATGCCGGCTCCTCCTCTGATAAGAAACTTTCCAAGCGTAAGCTTCACAGAAAGTTAGAAAGGGAAAGCCTGCTTTCCAACTTGTTGACGAAGAAGATGAAGCTCAACAGATCTATTCTCAAAGAGAAGGATGTATGATCCTGATCTCGAACTATCTAAGAAGTTGAGTTGGAAAATCTCAAGGAAAAGGGAGGAAGGAGAAGGTGATGATGCTGACCTGACAAGGCTATCAAGCATAGCTTTAGATCGGCCTTTCTGCCACAAGGTCGGGCACCTGTTGGAGGAGTAACGATCAGGGATCCAGTGTCAGAAGCAACTCCCAAACTGCATGAAGTAGTGGGAAAGGGAAAGGCCGTTGTAACTGAAGAACAAGTAGCTATTCCTGATCGGATCTGTCAAAGAAGAAAAGAACGACTGATCAGTTTATCCTTCTTAGGCGTGATCAAACTCCTCCTGATTCGACAACTGGACCCTCTTCTCAACCCAATGATGACACATCAGATAAGGAGATCCATGAATCTTCATCAACGTCTGATTCAGAAAGAACTGAAAGTGAAACAGAAGGTGCTTCTAAGGTGACAGAGATCAAGATGAAGTAGACACGTCTACAGTAAACATCAGGAGTAAGCATTCCTGTCTCAGACCCTGAAAAAGCACATGAGGCTCTGGCTGGACCAGACCCTGAGCCCATGAAAGAAGACCAGACTGGATCAGACTCTGGAAAATTACATGTGTCTCTTGCTGGACCAAACCCTGAGCAAATGGATGATGAATTCCTCGCACAGCCTACCAAAGGTTAATGGAAAAACCTGAAAGCTCATAACAGAATGAAAATCGTGTCATCGATGATAAACCAGAAAGCATTCTTGTTCTATGTCTTCATGATAAATCTCCGGATGACACTTTTAAATTTGGGGATCAATTTCTTTCATGACAACCAACCGAAGATGATCAGGAGAAATCTAAAGCTATAGAGGAGTCTGATTCCACTAACCTGATCCTAGTCATCAGACAGTAACGTCAACTCCTCCAGTGATTGCTCCCTTCATAGATGTCTCATCTTTAAAGCCGTCATTACTGGTTACTCCTCCACCAATCAACACGGAAGCTACAACAATCACCACATCTCTCCCTGAAATCACTCCATTCATCGCCCTCGCTAAGCTGCAAAGATTGGAACAAGAGATGTCTGCAGTGAAGAAGACTGATCTCTTTGCTGATGTTTTGGCTTCAATAAGATCCCAAGTTCCTACGGCTGTTGATAATTATCTAGGAACAAAACTTGATGATGCTCTCCTTAAGGTTCTTGAACGACATACTGCAGATTTAATCGAGAAATACTCTATGTAGCCTGGTCCAGAGTCTGTCAAGAATCAAGAATCTGAAAAGAGTCCAAAGGATATTATAAAAGCCAAAAAGGAACAAGGTAAAGAGAAACAAGATTCAAACTTACTCCATCAGGTCACCTGATAAAGTTAGATCTTGAGATTGATCTAAAGAGGGCTCTTCTTAGACACATGAATAAGATTCAAGTCTGCAAACCATAGAAATACTGCCAAACTACCGCTATACCATGCTCTTATGGAAGATTTGATAGCAGATGAAAATGCCATAGATAAGGAAGTTGCAGACAAGGTTAAAGACCACAAGAGAAAGCATGATAGTGATGATGATGAAGACGATGATGATGATGAAGGCCCTTCGTGAATCAAACATGGGTAGATCCAACAAAGAGGGTGGAGATCTGATTCTGAGCTTCTGGGTCAGCTAAACTCCTCCGAAAGTGATGACCAAAGTTCAACAGAACCAAGGAGTCTGAGGATAAAAATTTTTTTTCAAATTTATTGTTTTTTTTTTTTAAAAAAAAAAAAAATAAAAAAAAATAATTTACAATTCTTTTTAAAAATAAAATTTTTTTTTAATTTTTTTAAAAAAAAAATATTTAATTAAAAACAAAAAAAAATTTTTTTTATAAAAATTTTTTTTTTAAAAAAAAATTTTTAAAAAAAATTGTTTCAAACAACATCCAACTCTTCCTCAACTGGATGGAAGATCACTGACACAAAAGGAGCTGGTGTTGACTCTTCGATGACAGATCTGAATCCGAATCAGAAACACTTTGAACCAATCTTCAGATGGACATTTCAAAGCAGGATGAGGAATGACTCAGATAATAGAGGACACTGACACGCTCACATTCCCAAGGTGTCGACCACTACGTGGTTTAAGCCGATTCCAGAAAGCGAGAGACCTGCTATGAACCAGAATGGACCATTCCCCCAAATGATTTCCGGAACCAGAACATACTGGGCAAATGCTACGCCCACAGTTTAAAGTTCGGAGGAAAACAAGCTCTTCAAAGGAAGACGTATGATATTGGGTGTTCATCAATGGTTTGCAAAACGAAACAGGAAAGAAGAAGCTCTGCAAAGCTGATTTAGAAGGACCAGCTTTCAACCTTGTTAAAGCCTTTCACAAGAACAGTGTCTTTCTTCAATATCAGATGGATGAATGCCATAAGCTGCTGACAAATAAAGTTGATTTGAGTAATCCTGAGGGTCATCAAATTCTGAGAAATATATATGAACCACTGCCCTTAGGAGGTCCACCAGGTCAGGTAACTATTCAACCACAATTCTTCTTCAATAAGGATCTGGAATATCTGCTGACAGGTGACAAAGAGCGAAAAATTGCCTTATCCATATCCAAGCTCAAGTCGCTCGTTACCTAGCTTTGGGCCCTTGAAGAATTAGTTCATCGTTGTGGGTTGAGAGTGAACGCGGAATATGGACATCAGTGCGGTCTATGGCATCACTCACTGGTGGTTTAGGAGGAAGGAATTCTATATCAACAAACACAGTGAGTCCTCTGATCGTGAAGCAGTCAGATCGCAGATGCGAATTCTCAGTGTGATCAGTGTCAAGGTATTCGAAAAATACGGATACAACTACCTAAGAGAGATAATTCTACGACGTGCTGATTACCAAGAGTACAAGATCTCAGAAAAGGATTTCAAAAATCTTCATCCAAATGATTTTGAAGATCTGTTCCTACTCAATATTCAAGAAAAGCTCAACCATCTGCCCAAGACAGACAAGACTAGTCTTCACACAGCAGTCAACATGTGATAAGGAAACTCTTGGTGATCAGGTAATCGTGTGGGAGACTTACAGCTCTGGATTAAGAGTTACCAAACAAAGATCAACCTTGAATGTCTAATTGGGATGCAGCCGACTATTACTTCAAAAAAGACTCATACGATCGTCCCTAAGCCAAGAGCAGTTGTCTACAGGAGACATACATGATCAAGATAATGATGAGGGCTTGAATGAGTTCCAAGTTTAGTGATGGGACGTTGACAAGAGTCATGGAAAAGCTGGACCAAATGGTTAAAGACTTTCATCTGTACGAGTACAATAAGGGCATGGAGACTAGGAAGTGGTCAGAGGATGACAAGAGAAGAAGCAAAGACTTCATCACTGCAATCGAGAAAAGACTACAGATCAGAAGGATCTATCGAAGTCTAGAAAGCTTTGTTGGAGGAAGAATAAGAGATATTGACTACAGGCTGATCAACAGAACAACGTGACGACATCCTCGTTACAATAAAAAGGTCAATTTTGTCTCTTATTATGAAAAATATATCATGTACATTAGTAAGTAGTTAATCTGTTGATGACTAAGTGTAGGAGTAATTTATATCCCTCAACGATTGAGGGGGAGCAGTTTTATGGCTCTTACACGACTTGCGAATTAAGGCGGGGGGGGTGGTGGGGGGGGGGGGATGGCTAGCATTACTTTTTCTCCTAAATTTTATAACATATTTAAATCAATTGATATCCAAAATGTCAAAGGGTTTAAAATTTTTGATAAGGGGAGAAAATGTGATTAAAATATGTGTATAATAAAGAACAGTGATTATTAGGACTCATATACTCCGCCCAAACGTGCTAAACAATTTCGAATACCGAAGCACATTTTGAGGGGGAGCGTTTTGACTAATGTTCAAAAACAATCGAGGTACTAAACGCTTTGATATTTATATCATAAGTGCCTTAATTGATTTTTCAATTGGTTTTATGGAAAGGAGAACAGTACCAAAAGGACCGACCATGCATTTTAATTAATTGAAGTTAATTAAAAAAAAAAACACACCAACCAACACCAAAAAAAAAAAAAAAAAAAAAAAAAAAAAAAAAAAAAAAAAAAAAAAAAAAAAAAAAAAAAAAAAAAAAAAAAAAAAAAAAAAAAAAAAAAAAAAAAAAAAAAAAAAAAAAAAAAAGGTTGGTAGGTTAAGGTACTATTCCCAATTGTTCCAGCAATAACCGGATGGGATCTACCCAGGGACAATCCACTAGTTAGTGTAGAAGTCCTTAGTAGGACATAGAAAAGGAGTAAAAGTGAGATAAGGAAAGTGCCGACTGAGATGGAGTTAGTACTAGAATTAAACCACAAGGTTTTGTCATGAAGTCTCGGTAAGCATGAAGGGTTGAAGATATTAAAAAGAATTGTAAAGATAAAGTGTAAGAAAGAAGCCCTCATTCACCTTAGGCAGAAACCGGGTCAATTCATTGCTGCCAGAATCACTAAGAGATGCTGACATGAAGATCGACATCATGGACCCAGGGATGCAAGTGCCAACCCTCCACTAGCCATCAGAATCTTTCAAAAGATTTTGTTCATTTCTCACGGAGACTAAAACACGTTATATATTGACTTTCTCACTTGAGTTAGTTAATATTGAACAGGTGGAGTCTGCTCCAGTCCTCTGATTATAGAACCAAAACGCACTATGAGTCTAGAGCCCCCCAGGGGATCGTCAATTAATCTCATTATTGACACATATCCAATTCTCCTTTTTTTTTTTATCTTTCACACACTATGGAAAAAGTCTATTCTAAGAGTCCTACGCATTATTCATTGTGAATTGCCAGAACATCTGAGTGAAAAATGGTTTTTCACATTGAAGATGGAAAATCTGCTGAGCTGGCAACATCAAAACATGTCATAAGTGGTGACTTGTGCGATTTATAAGATCGAATCTTGTGACAACTGGAAGAACGATGGTGCGATTCTGTGTGAATGAATCTTGTTCCAGTATAAGAATTGACGGTTATTGATTCATTGGACCAAACAATCAATAAAACTCTCGAGTGTTCAAAAGTTTTCATAAGAAACACTTAGACTGTTTTCAAATTCAATTTTCTCTTTATTCACATAACTGTTTAATTACTAGGATCATTTAAAGATGGGGATGGAGATGGAGATACCGTTTCCAGTTAATGTCAAGAAAATAAACCGAATGCTAAGACACGTCTTAACTTGTTATGATGTTATGAAAGACCTCATAGAGGTGTCAAAGCTTCCGTAAACTCTGATGTCATGTATTCATTCATAATTACACAAGATGGCGATCCATTACAAGATGATGTAAGATTATGTTTGGGCGATGATCTTAAGAAAGCTCAAGATCATAGTCAAAGACAAGCGTAAGATGAATCAAAAGATCTCTACCCCAAATGAAATAAAAATAAAATATGTATGTTTATACACGAATTCAAACAGAAAGGTACCAAAACAGTTTGTATGTTTTCTTTTTATAAAACAAGTTTTACCATTCCTTTTGTTAAGAGCTTTTGTACAAATCTTTTACCAAATTTTCTACCATATATCTTACATCCATTAAGTCCCTTAAAAGTCCATAACACTTGTCCAAATGAAATCCATGTCCTCATGATCTTTTTATACATAAACTTGTAATTATCTTTCAATACAAAATAATTCACAAACTAAACTCATAAATCAACTAGTACTTATATTAAGTGTGTACTTCCATTTCATGTATTATTTCATCATTATACTTATAAAATTCGAACCTATACATGTCTTGTAATATCTCATAAATCATCAAATTAAACCTAGGTGGTGATTAACATATATATCAAGTATGTAAACATGTAAATGAATAATGAAGATGTTAAAACTTAAATGGACCTTAGAGATGAGTAGTAGGATGATGAACACAAGCTTATACTTAAGCTTAAACCCAATAATATAAACCCAAGATCAAACCCTAATGAGAAAACCCTAATTATATTTCTTGTATACTTCTTGTTAAACCACAAACCCAAGCTTCCAATGCACTTGAATGATCTTAGATATACTTAGAATGAATACTTGTATGCTTGAATATGAAAATTATATGAAACCCTACATAAATAAGGGTGAGCCGTGGGTTATAGATGGAAATGGAGAGAGTTTTGTGGCTTGGTGAATTGCTTGGAGTATGTAAATGAATGCTAGTATGTATGACCTTCCTTATATAGCAAGTGGGAAACCTTAAACCATCTAAAACCAAACCATAGGATGTAGTGGTTTCAAGTACAAGTGTAAGAAGGCTTCTCCTCCTCCATAGGCATGTACGTGGCTGAAATTGGTGTTTAGGGTACTTGTGATGTGCCAATTTATGGAAACTTGTGATGAAAGTACTAGATGTGGGGTTTAAGAAAGTATACAAGTGAGTTTTGATTTAATTATCTAGTGTATGTGTATGTATCCGACCTAAGTGGTTAATAAGTGATAAAGTGAGTTAATTTTTATGTATTAGGTATAATTGTGGGTATTTGTTTGAGTATAGATAGGTATAGGTGCTTCTGGGTATGCCCGAATGTAATTTATTGCGAAACGTAAGCGTTTTACGTAACCAACAAAAATAAATCATGAAAAGTTATAAATTATACTCTTAATAATCATATAACACTTGCTTGATGTAAAGTTTTATTTCTTTGGTGCCCGTTTACGTTGAATGATGATTTTTAGTTTACGCGATTTAACTATACGATAATAATTAAAAACGAACGCGTAAAACTCTAAAAATAAAAAAATGGAATAAATGAAGTCGTAAATGACCTGAAAATATGAAATGTTACATTGTGTGTACGTTTATCACGTAATTCCTTTCATCCGATTCTACTTCACATCTCTCGATCCAAGTACGTTGTATAATTTATTGCAGACTAATATACAATTCATTGAATTCACTTATCGCAAACTTTTGATTTTTCAAAATCATGTTATGCATTACAATGCACGTTTATATGATTCTTCGCAGCTTGTTGATAGTT
>BQNB010211671.1:0-10183 GCA_026074375.1 Tanacetum coccineum
CAAGTCACTTTTCTCTTCTGTGTGCAGCTTCGTGTTAAAACCTGAAATGAGTTAATCAGTAAGCTTAGTACATATTGAGTTCTTAACAAGATAGTACACACATATAACAAATTTACAAGCCCTGTATGATTCTTAAGTCTACTAACAAGTTTTGACATGCTTTTCAATTGATTTCAAGTTGTTATTAGATAAAATTATTGCTAACGGCCTAAGGTGTTGCAATACCAACGAATTAGAACTTGCATCAGAAACTTGTAAATCACACAAATTCCTTGAGCAGTACAGCAAACAACACATTTTTGGAATGATGATACAATTGTTAATGATAAAAAGCTTTCTTCAATTGTGTAGGAAATTTTATGTCCGGTTTTACACTATTAAAAATTCTGATACACAAACACATTATAAAATTGAATATCTGCAACTCAATTCCAAAAGTTTCCCGCTAACCAAACACCCTATTAGCGTTCTACAGTTAGAAAGGGATACATAACCAGTAGAGAAATGGGATATAATTATTTGAAACAACAAGGACGATGAAGAATATATTAGTCTAAAAAGAATCAGTATGAGAGATATAATCACTGTCCCTAGAACCTATCGTGAGTCGTGGTAGAGGAATTGAAGCATCAATACTATAGCTAAGCAATCAGAACGTACCAACAAAAAGAACTTAAGCATATAATCATTTGCAGTGACATTCAAACATATCATATTAAGACCATACCTGAAATAGATCACACGGCAGCAAAAGATGCAATGAACGGAAAGCTTTCGCGAGGAGTGGAACCGAAATCAAAGAGCGTGTGGACAGTGTTCAGCACGATCTTGTATTGTAACACCTTTCCATCTGATTCAATTACCATAAAAGAATCCTCTTCTCTCTCTCCCAAAACGATACACCAGACACTCGAATAAATCCCCCAAGTTGAGGGAGATGGCAGCATAAGGTCATCAATAAGGTACTTCACCGACCATTCAGAATACCCATTCCTCATCTCCAAGATATGCAACTGACGAGAATAAGCATAACGCATACAAGCAAGAAATAAACGGCCACGGGATTCAAACAACTTGCGATTACAATATAAATTTCCATCCACCGTTACCGGGAGTTTTATGGTTGTTAAAACCGGATGGTCTAGAAGAATATCCAACTTGAAATGCAAAGAAGGCCCAAACACATAACCGAGCCAATGAATGGCACCATTCCAATATATTCCGTTTTCAAAACTTCTAAAACTTTGGTAGGAGAATTTTCGATCAACACAAACACTCCAATTGCCTATTTCCGAAGAGTAAGTCTCTATTAGAATGTAAGAACTAACATCATTATCGTCAGTTACAAGTTGAGCACGTACGACTTTGTAGTGAGGTGATTTTGTAGGATCAAAAACCAATCTAATACCACCGGTAAAACTAAATAATTCCAAATTAGACATATGGGGCTGCGGAAGCATCTTAAACAAATTAACACAAGGATTGTAAACTAAAAACTTATCAGGTGTGATATAACAAAGAAGCAGACCATTGCACGAATGCAAGACCTTAGCAGGTGCCTTGGAACTAAACGTAAAGACAGTTGATATTTTGGAAGGAATTCTGATATCAAATGAAATGAAATTATATTCAAACATATTTCTTTTGCTTTTGCGTTTAGGTCCCCATACAAAGAAACCAGAAGGAGGATCGACGTTAGGCTTTTGGCTAAGTCGTAGAGTGAAAGTAGGGCATGTAATGACAGATAACCATTGTTTGGATACGGATTTATAGAGAAAAAGTGAGATAGCAGGTAATAGTAGTAATATTTCGGTTAAAAGATCTGCATTGGACAAGACTGCATTTGCAGATGATATGAGTACATTGTTTCTCGTATCCGTGATGAGCCTTTTGGAAACTCTGCCTTCTCCGCTCATATCTACCTCTGACGGTCCTGGAAACTTAGCTGGACTTCCAGCAACCATTTTTGGGACAAGTAAGCACTTATTGGGGTCAATTGCCTGAAACGGTCACACGTTCTTCTGCTAAGAGCCTTTAGATGTAGTATCTGTTTGAATGAAAAGAAGTGATTTGAGTAAGATCGGATACTCGAATAGTGTTTTGTTTTTGCGCTCAATAAAACATCTTAAATACTAAAAATGACCAATATACCCTTTTGTTTAAAATTATACGTTAGTAAGTAAGAGTAACAGTTAGTTAGCTTAGTTAGGAGTAACTCTTGTTTTATAAAAGTGTTTTGGGCAGACTTAGGGTGGTTCCCGTGAACCACATGGATTTTTTTTTAATTTTTTTTTTTTGATAATGTAATTTTTTTTTAAATCTTGTTTCTTCCTATAATGCAGTGTCTAAAAATTTTGTGTTTCAAGTCTTGTTTGGTTTTGATAACAATTCATTTGGTAGTGTTTAGTCCTCGTCTGCCACTAGTTGTAGCCAGGTGTAATTATTAAGTGCAAAATGACCCGTGTTGCAAAAATAGTCCTAGTGAGGCGATAAATCACTCGTTGCCAAACAAGCATTAGATGCTATAAACTAAAAGCTAAAGACTCCACAAAGCATTCATAGTTTATATAGAACCTTGTCAATCGTGCTATATGGCTAGAACCACAATGGCCCTAAGGATATAGCAATGGACCTCTAAATGGGACTCCCAATCCGATACGGCGTTTCCACAAGGAATAGCTCCGGCAACTCTCCCACTAGGCCAGGAGAGTTGTCGGAGCTATTCTTTGTGGGGTGGACAATGGCTGGTGCCAAAAGGCACCCGGGGTCCGGGTGTTCCCGCCAATTCACACCTTTTTGTGGATATTATGACCTTAAATAGATAATATAAGGAGTGTTTTCCTAGGCTTATATTTCATAAGTAGCTCATGGCTTATGAATAACAAGATTATAAGCTCATACTACTGTGTTCTCGAATCTAAATTCAAAAGAATGAAAGGGGATGGGATGGGAAGGGCAAAGTAAAGTAAGGGACGGCACTCTGAAGAAAGTGGTTATTGCAATTTGTGTTCTTGAGTTTTTATTTTTAAGTAGTAAGGAAAGGATAAGAAAGCTAGCAAAATTACCAATATACCCTGGTCCCTTTGAGTTGATTGACCCATTTCATTGTTGTATATATATATTTTTTTTTTCAAATTAACCTACTCAAAGAATGAAGAACCACAAGATCTACCAGTTATATACATGATCAAAATTAAGAACAGATATTAAGATATTAACATGGTGAAAGAATAATATATAACTACTTCGTTTACCGTCATTCTTCACGTTTTCAAAATCTTTAACTTGAAAACTCCTACAACCACTTAGGCTTGATAACTATTACTCTACGTACTAGTATTTTAGGAATTTATGATCCCACTATGCGTTTAAAGAGAAGGCCCGCTTTGATATTGCACTATAATATTTTCAGTCAGCAAAATCCTATTCATACGAGTAAATGCTACTACATACTACAGAAAACTAAAACTGCTACAATCTTATAAAGTTATAATTACTGCTGGTACTAGGGAAAAAAAATAAGGATATGAATGTAATTTAACAAAAGTCCATGATGTTAGCTAACCACTTTCCTTCCCCATCCTCCCAATTTTGGAAGGAACAAATCTACACAAAAAAGTCCTTAACTTCCCTTCCCCACCCCTTCCCGTCCCCTATCTTTCCATCTTAAAAAAGCCTCAAGAACACCAATATTTGTAATTTCCCTTCCCATGCCTTACCTTTCCATCTAAAATAAATCTCGAGAACAGAGCGTTAATGTTTAACTTGTTATAGTTAACAATGAAAAATAACCAAAGCGTACATATATGAGGGTATAAAAGTCTTAGGTTTACTAAATTCATTTTTTTTCTAGAGTATCTTGAAACTTATGGGCTTATGGGGGTGTTTGGCTAAGCTTATATAATGGGCTTATTAGCTTATATATGTCATATAAGCCCAAACTAAGTGTTTGGCTAAGCTTATATGAGTGGGCTTATGAGCTTATATAAGGGGTTTTGATAAGCCACAAAAGTGTGGCTTTTTTAAGTGGGTTGGGCTTATATAACATGTTACATTATAAATTACAAATTTACCCTCAATTATACATAATCTAACATTAATATTTTTCACATGTCTCTTATAGTCATTTACCACTTTAAAATAAACCAAACATTTGAAGTTATAAACTTACTAAATATAAGCTAAGTGGGCTTATAAGCTTACGATATATAAGCCATAAGCCGCTTATATAACATAAGCCTAAGCTCAACTCATAAGCTTAGCCAAACACCCCCTATATCACAATAAACATATATAAGACCATAAATTTGCTGAAAAATAAGGCTCATGGAACATAAGGTGAAATCACATAAGCCTATAAATAAGCTTAAATCACATAAGCTCATACCCAAAAGTGTATACCTACTGAACCCTAAAGGCCTAAAGTGTCTTACCATTTGGTGATTGTTAAACAAATTAAGGTTAACCAAAGACCCAAGCCACAAAAATGGCTTATTTAAAACCCTCTATGTAATGCAAACAGCTTATTTTGGGTAGTATAAAAAAAGCTAAAAACAAAGACCCCTAAATATGATATTACCGGTATAATATTAACCTCTGAAACTGATAATCCAAATAAGCTCTTTCAGAAACACATTTCATTCCACCGTGAAATATTTTTGCTTGTTATGTAAAGGGGTTGATCAACGGGTTAACCCAACCCGACCCGAACAAATATTATTTGTGTTTCTGAAATAAGTTACTCGTACTTTATAACAGGGCTAATTCTAATTTTCCTTCACTAGCACACCTAAGGGTGAGCAGAAAAAATAAAAAAAACTGAAAATCAAAACCGAATTGAACCGAAAATAACCGAATCGAATTTGCTAAATCATAAATCATATATGATTTCATAAAATCGTATATGACTTCATAAAATCATTAAAAAAAATTCTCGGTTTTCCGGTTGAATATGAGTTTGACAATCTGAACCGAAAACCAAATTTATATAAATATATATATTTTATATATATATAAAGACAATTAAAATTTTATCTTAATATAAAAAAACACTTTTTATACTTGAAATTATTTTTATAGCTAAATATCTATGTAATTAATATCATTATTATTATTAATAAATGATGCAATTCGGGTTTATTCGTGTCAACCCAAAAACCAAACCGGATTCAAATTCCGTTTTTGATTCGGTTCGGTTTTCGGGTTGACCCAAACAAAAAAGTTAACTGAACTAACCGAATAACCCAATAACCGAACCGACAACCCCAAGAGCATACGGTGTTTGTGATATTTGCCCGACAAAAATTTCTTCTACAAATGTCCTGTAGTGACTTGAACAACCTGGGCGACTTGGACAACCTTCGTCAAAATTTGACAAGTATCCTAAGTACTTACATGGACACTTGTCAAATTTTAATGAAAATCGCCAAGTCGTCCAGTTGCCCAAGTCGTTTTGGAGCATTTGTTGAAGAAACTTTTCTTGGGGCACAAACACCATGTACTCATGAGGCAAAAATAAAAAAATTTCCCTTATAAAATGTGTTTTATTTTTCATACAGGTTCATAAATCACAAGTCTTTATAAACCTTCGGTTCGACAATTCACTCGTGACAATAATGTGTCTGTTGATTTTGATGCTTATGGATTCTCTGTGAAGGATTACCAGAGTTGAGTTATCAAGTCGTCAATATTTATAGAATATTAGAAAGCTAAAAACTAAATAAAGTATTATGTTTCGTACATTAAAATATGTTTTGTCAAACAAAGGATTTACCTATTGTATATCTTTTCATACATATACCAATTATAAAAAAAGATTTTTACCCATTTTTCCGTCTCCCAACACTTTTTTTAAGATATAAAAGTAGCCTAGATTGTTATATATGATTTATAGGGGCATACATACATGGTCAATGAATAAAGTCTTTTTGGAGAAAATTTAAATGTTAGAATTTTAGGTACGTATTAACAAAAAGAAAAAAAAAATGCAATTCTTCAAACACATCAATGAGAATTGATAGGAAAACTCTTTTTATTAATTTATAAATATTTTATGTGTTTCGGTGTTTTTTCTATTTGGTTGTTACAACATTAATTTGAGACTGGACAATGAAAAATCCATCAAAAAAATCTTCGGTGTAGATTTTGGGATGTGGATTATTATATGTTTAAATCTTTGTTTGGAAGTAAAAAGTTGTTTTACGTTTGTAATATTTTAAAATATAAAAGTCATACGGGTACTATAAAGTTTAAGGGGTTATTTTTTTATTTTTTAAAGTTATTCAAAAATATGAAAACTTATAAATTTACACTTAACTCCATATAATTTATTAAAATTAAAAATATCAACTAAAATTTTATTAATTACCTCCACTTTTTTCAAGTTTTTTTCTTCACAAATTTGACACATATATTTTTATGTGTTTTTTTCTCCTCATATTTCTCCACCACAAATTTTTAATTTTGACCAAATCGATTTAATTTTGACTTTTTATTGACCAATCAGATCACACGATTTTTCCTACGTGGCAAAATCAAGCGTTCTGATTGGTCTAATCTTTAAATTCATATGATTCAATTTGATGAAAAACTCCGAAATGATGTAATTCTTTTATTATATAAAAGATTAATAATAAATTATGCAATTTGGGTTTATTCGTGTCAACCCAAAAACCAAACCGGATTTAAATTCGGTTTTTTATTCGGTCCGGTTTTCGGGTTGACTCAAACAAAAAAGTTAACCGAACTAACCGAATAACCCAATAACCGAACCGGAAACCCCAAGAGCACACGGTGTTTGTGATATTTTCCAGACAAAAATTTCTTCTACAAATGTCCTGTAGCGACTTGAACAACCTGGGCGACTTGGACAACCTGGGCGACTTGGACAACCTTCGTCAAAATTTGACAAGTATCCCAAGTACTTACATGGACACTTGTCAAATTTTGATGAAAATCGCTCAAGTCGTCCGGTTGCCCAAGTCGTCTTGAAGCATTTGTTGAAGAAACTTTTCTTGGGGCGCAAACACCATGTACTCATGAGGCAAAAATAAAAAATTTCCCTTATAAAATGTGTTTTATTTTTCATACAGGTTCATAAATCATAAGTCTTTATAAACCTAAGCTAATCAAAATAGGTTTATGGTGCTGGTAGTTAGTTAAATTATTTAAATACCTTTTAAAATATAACGATTATCAAGCAAAAGATGTAAATATATCTGAAAATTATTCAATGTATTTTTAAGCGGTTTCATATTAATAAGCTTTAACTAATTGGTCAAATAACTTTATAAAAATATTAGCTCTAGTTTTCAACTTATAATATAGGCTCCGACTCCAGTCTATTTAGTCAAACATACTCTTAGAGCTCCAGGTGCGGTGGTTGAAGTCAAAGTGTCACATGTTTCGGCCAGCGTTCGCGCGTTTCGGCCAGGGTCCGCGCGTTTTGGCCGGCATGCGTCCGCGCGTTTCAGCATTCCTTCGCGCGTTTCGGCCAGCCTTCGCGCGTTTCGGCCAGCCTTCGCTCGTTTCAGCCAGCGTTCGCGCGTTTCGGCCAGCATGCCTCCACGAGTTTCGGTCAGCCTTCGCGCGTTTCGACCAGCCTTCGCGCGATTCTGCCAGCCTTCGCGCGTTTTGGCCTATACTTTTAAGTTTTACTAAAAATGAAAAGGTGTATTAGTTAAAATAGTTTACTTTCAACATGATTTTACTATTTGTTATCAACAAAACATAGTAATATCGTATCATAAAAATCAACGTTTTTATCGGTTTATTTTATTAACAATCTCTCCCTTTTTGTTGATGAGAAAATATAAAACTTATTGGAAGTAAATTAGTAAACATAAGAAAATGATTATGTTAAGTTTTATTTTACTTCCCTTCTCACCTTTTTTGTCAAAACAAAAAGATAGGTCTAGTTAGAAGAGGAAGAGAGGTAAAGGCATGATTGATATGAATCGATGATATGCATGATTGTCTTGAATTCGTTTGGACCGAGATTCAAAATTCCCCCTTATTGGAGGCGTTCCTTCGTAGCTTGAGGAAATTATCAGTGCGATGTAATGCTACAGAACAAAGGTGTTAATTATAATGAAACGAGCTCCCCTTGCTTTAGGAGTACCTACAAAACAAATGTTAGAGGTCTAAACATAAAAAGTGCTTCTGTAGAACCGGCCCGGACGGTTCTATTCCACGAAGGGAACCGGCTTTGATATCCGAGGGAACCGGCTGCTGCAAAAGAGTCAAGAATTTTACTTTTTCAAAAATGGTTAGTCAATAAGAGGAATATTATGCAAGAAACTGAGAATACAATAACTTTGAATCACAACAGTACAATTATTTATCATAACATAAATTAAGAGTACAAGAGATCCTTAATTAGTGTTACAATTTATTATACTCCTAATACCCTAGTCTAGTAATTGTGAGCAAGGACGTTGAGGCGATCTAGGATGTGATTGAGGATGAATCGTATTTTGTCATGAAGATCATCGATAATAACTTGGGTGCGTTGGCAATGTTCGCAAAATATTTCATGAATGAGCATCGGAAAGGGGTTGTTAGGCCCTAATGGTTGAAGTGGTGGGAAGTTTGAAAGTAGAGGTGTTAAGGCCGGAGGTGGTGGTGGTAATGATGGAAGTTGTGGTGGAAATGGTGGGAGAGGGGGTTCTATGGTCGGAAGAGGTGGAGGTTGATTTGCCAAGCGTTCGATAGATTTGAAAGATGAACGAGGTGGTGGAGGGTTTGTGGTTCTAGGAGATAGGTCTTGTAGGGATTCAAAGAGTGCGTGTGGAGAAGTAAGAGGGGTTGAGAAGATAAGCTCAACGGGGTCCAAGTTGATGGATAGAGGTGAGGAATGTTTTGAAGGTTGAGTTGGTGCCGGTGGAGGTGGAGATGACTTTGGGGTGAGCAAGAGTTCACTTGGAGAGATTCCTGTTGTTGTAATTGGTGAAAGTGGTGGAGAAACATTTGGAGATGGTGGAGGAACCGTTTGGTAATAGGTTGGAGGTGATAGAGTTTGGTATGGAGGTGATAACGGAAGAGGGTTGTTAAAGCAACAAGGTCAGACACTAATCTTAGCGGAACATTTGAGATTACTTGCTGATTTCTTTTCTTTGTTTGACTTAGGCATTGTTTACATGAGAAAAAAAGTGTTTGGCACAATCCATTTTATAGTGTAATGGGTGAATGTTTTACTTGATATTTTGGTGAAAATCTAATCATTAGATATGCCTAAAGTCAACTCCTAAAGCCTAAGATCAGATATAGTGAATTTGGTGGGAATTGGTTGTGGTAAGAGCTTTAAAATTCGTATTTAAAACTGTTGCACAGTGTTGCCGGTTTTGCCGGTTCTATTTGCAGAAGGGAACAGACTTTGATTTAGAATGAAACCAACAACTACAGATGTTGCAGAAAATAATTTCTAGTGTGTGCCTATATGCGACAATGTGAAGGTGCGGTTATCTCGACTCGAAATAATATATATATATATATATATATATATATATATATATATGAGATAACCCAAAGTGTCTATGATTTTAATGTTGCTACGATTGAATGTACCCGGAAAATACATATTAATTGTGCATTCCTTTAGCATTCAAGAGGCATGTGATGAAAACATTTTTTTTTGTATTAAACAATGCAGATTTTTCATGTTCTGGTTGTGAGAATTTGCTTGAAAAAAAATGTTTTCGAGTTTTTAATGAATTTTTTTTGAAATAAAATGGATACATATAGTAAGTATATATGCGTACTTATAGTAGAATGAAATGTATACCGAAAGGTTTATGTGCAAGAAATAGAATCCTAGACTCAGAGAGAGAAAGAACGAAGATACATACCTTTGTGCATTTTAGGCGTTGGGTTCCATGAGACCGAGTCCTAGTCTAAGAAGGTTAAAGGGTTATCGTTTGAGGGGTTTAGTTAGAATATCGAATATGTTGTCCTCGGAGGAGACCTTCTCAATAGAGATGTTCCCTTTTTGGACATTGTCACGAAGGAAGTGATGACGGATTTTAATATGTTTGGTACGGGAGTGGAGAACGAGATTTTTGTTAGGTCGATGGCACCTTTATTGTTACAAAGGACGGGTATATCATCAAGAACAATGTTATAGTCGACTAGGGCTTGTTTCATCTATAAGGCTTGTTGGCAAGCTTTTCCGGCGAACACATATTCG
>BQNB010211672.1:0-10183 GCA_026074375.1 Tanacetum coccineum
AACAAACATTTCCTTCACTTTATCACTTTTTTTTAAAACAACTTTGGCTTATTTTGCCTTATTTCACTCTTACTTGGGGGAAACTTGCTTTCCACCCCATACTTAGGATAAGCACACTACTTCAAACGAACTTAGAAGTTTTCAACCTTCGCACTTCATTATAATAGTGATACCAGCATTTACGCGCTTCAATTCGTACGAATAAAATTTTAGATAATTTAATCAAAAAGCTTTTTGAACAAAATTATTGTATACTTATATTTATATTTTTATCACCTCTAATCAGTAAAATATTTATAACACGCGAACGTGTTCCTACTGCGGTCTCGTAAAGATTTCAAGCACAAGTTCTAGAATTAACAAATCACCGGCACACTCATATAATTTTAAATCGATACCAATGCTCCAGAAAAGGCGACAAACTACAAATACACAGTCGTAATGACGGATGAGACACTTGAAATTGTATTCAAACCTTAACTCGAAAAAGCTAAAGATAAAAATCATCTTAGGTATCAAAGGTGGATACCCGAATCTCTTAAGATCTAATCCTCACAATTTTTTTGGGTGGTATAAATATGCTAGTAATGTTATCAATCTAGAGTTAGATTGCTTGTATGTGATCAATAAAATGTTATTTTTTCCAAAAAAAAATTCAAGATAAGTGTTTACTTTTCCTGTTTATCTCCCCCATACTTAATATGAGCATTGTCCCTAATGTGAAATATTATAGAGAAAGATAAAACAGGGAAGTAAAATAATACTCTCTTATATATGATGAATTTCTTGAATCTTCACGTCACGTCATTTCGTCACGGGCCTTTCTCCTTTTCCTGTTATAAATATAAATACTACAAAGCACACACAAATAATAATAATATTCCTAATTAATTAATAGTAGAAAGTACGAAAATATTGTTTGAATGCCAACAGAGGCATTTTACAAACCATAGTAATAATAATAATAATGTTTTTAGAGAAATTGTTTTAAAACATAGGTGACCCAAAACATGCAGTCACACAACCAACTCGTGTGTTCTCGACACTACTCATCATCATCTGGCTGCTACTGCTGATAATACTTGTCATACTACTGCTGATCATATCCAAGTGGGTTATAGGCTCCCTGTAGTGGAACACTGTAAACCCCAGCCATGTGCTGAAATACCCCAACATACCTATCCCAATGATAAGACTGCCTATAAGACATCCTCTCAATTGCTCCCTGGCGTATCTCCATATTACCCATCCTCTAGTACAAATCCTGCATCGATGCTCTCGGGGGTCTAGGAATAGCAACTCTCGGTACACCTGGCTTTGGAGCCTCAGGAATCAGCCTACCCTCAGAGTCGATCAACTCTCTAAGTGTAGTAGTATCCAAAGCTCTGCAGTAGATCAGAGCACTCAAACTGTTTAGCACCTCTTCAGACAGCAAATTCTTCCTCTTAGAATTCTTTGTAATAAACTATCCATAATAGATCATACTCTTTTTCTGACTACCAGCTCCTTTCCTCTTCATCTACCTCGCTATCAACCAAGCAACATTCGCATACCCATTCTAATCTCTAGCTTCGAACATACTCAATAACCACAAATTATTTTTCTGCATCTTGTCATACCCAGTTGTTCTCTGACACAAGCCATAAGTGAACATTTTATGTAATACCCTCAAAATAAGGTTCCGGATAGTAGAAGCATGACTCCTTGACAAACTAAGATTTTCTTCTTGACTAATGCTCAACCAATACGCTTGAGCGTTGAAGTTCTCATCGCTACGCAAACCACCTTGGAAGTACACATCAAATCCCTCTTCCTCGATTTCCTCTGAGTTATACAATCCTAACCTCTTTGCAAACTCCAACAACGTCCAACTAAAAGCACGTCCACAAAGCCTAAACTTGATTATCTTTTTGGTTCTCAACTCGTCATTAGCACAAACTTTATCAAACTCGTAGGTAGAATAGAACTCATGGCAAAGCTCACTATAAATTGGCTCGTCAATGTTAAAAGAATTTGTCCATGCTTCTGAAGTGAATATATCCTCATCTGTACCAGCCACAAACAACTTGACCGTTAACATCTCATCAATAGCCTCACCATAACCCATTTGATTCAATATGTTCCAATCTATAACACATGGTGAGTAAATGAGCCGAGGAAGCAATTAAGCAAGCCCAGTGTTGTATCGACCCTTAGCAGCCTAGATACACCCTTCCCAAAGCAAAAACGGGTGATGGACACGTGAAATCATTGCCTCCTCCATCGTTTCGTATTGTCGGGAGCATCTGGATCGTGATGATCCGGCTTTATCGTCATGTGTTCCCAAAGTCTACACACCAAAAACAATTCACAATAAAGTGTATAATGATGTTAGAGAACAATTAATATCAATGGTTAAGTATTCGATAGGTTTTAACACGTTCTGCTTGCTACTGGTCATATTTGTGCGTCGCACTTCATAAAAGTGCGGCGTACTTCCTGGAAAATTTGCTAAGTGCGCCGGTTTTATAGCAAAAACCAGCGTACTTTCTGGGCTGGTTAAAATAATTTTGAATTTTTCTTATGATTTTCAACAAATAATTTTAAAATAAATACATATTTATGAACAATAATTTTCAGATTCATAAAGATTTTAACATGCATTCGATTAACAACTCTTGTATATCATTATTCTAAGGATAATCATACATAATAAGCATAGATTTTGAATTCCCCCAATCTAATTGTAAATAACCCTAATGAACAAGAAATTTAAACAAATTGATAGCAAACAAGTTTAAGAATGAAATTGACATACCCTCGGCATGATTAAAGACCAGATGGATTGATGTTTTGAAAATTTTCTTCGAGTTTGGTGCAAGACCCAGTGGTTTTGTGTTTTGTGTGGGTTTTTATAAAGTGTAAAATCTTGTTTTATAAGTTTTTATGATGAAATCGTCACAAAGTGCGGCGCACTTCATAGAAGTGCGGCGTACTTGCCCTTTTTTATAAAAATTATATATATTTTTATTTTTATTTATTTCTTATATATATATGTAATCCAAACTTACCTTGTACGTTTTATAACTTAAATGCAAATATAATTGCAAACATAAATTTTTATTTCAATCCACCAAACTGACTCTTTTAATATTAACATTTATCGGACTAATGTCCGTACATCAAATGTAATTCATTATGGATTTATACAATTGAATTTATTCGACTCAACATTAAAAAGTAAAAACGAGAGTATATAGTCACTCCTTTATTCTTGAAACTAGCTGGGTGACATGATGTCACTCAACTTGTGATACTTAGACAACCTTCTGCTTGAATTCTTTGTTACGAAACCTTGGTCATAAATATTTCCATAAGGGCCGGTTTATCTGATCTCGACATGCCACTACCCATCACTATCCTCCTTTTTGTTAAAACACCCAGTGTAATCGGGCACCAATCAACATGTTAATGGTACTGGCAACGATCCAAGAAAAATGACTACTTTCTTCCAAACACACACCTTTCTGAACGGGTTCAGCACTGCCTGCAATGCTAGAGATCGATCCATGGGATCATTACAGTTTAGGTATTGTACAGGTTTTGGTCCGTATATCGGTGCTCCAAATTTGTTTCTTTAAATAGCATACTCCTCCTTGTCGTCACTATCACTTTCTATAGTGTCCAAACTGGTCTTAGTTGCACGAAACGTTTGGTGACAAATCCCATCAAAGGTAGATGTAATCCTTTCTATTGTGTTCAGGATGCTGCCACAGGTGTACACAAATCCTCTCTTAATGAGAATCGGTGTATCTCTATCAATCGATATGTCCAGGATGAGAAATTTTGCGATGATGGTAGTTACCCCTACCTGGCACAGGACATCCTTTAGAAGCCCCATAGGCTCCGCTTTTGAATGATTCAACATTGTTATTCCTCTTTTTACATCCGTCACCTCCTCTCTGCCTAGTTCCTTGTAAACACGGTATGGCATGACATTGATATCAGAACCCGTGTCAGCTAATGCATTGAGTTTGATCTTACCTTCCAATCGAATCGGGATCATGAATGCTCTAAGATCCTCCTTTTCTATTAGTGCCTCTCCTTTGATCCTGATTATGGCTTCTTCCTCCTCTTTCTTCATATCTCCATCTAGTTTCATTTTATTTATACAAATCCCATCAAGTATCTTTTTTTACTTGTCAGTATATGCCATAGTTTCTATCACTGGTCTTTCCTCCTTTAGTAGAGAATATCTTTTGCAAATATCAATGGCCAGTGCCTCTTTCTTAGCTTCTTCCTGAGTTAATGGTTTTCCAGTTACAATGATGGTCCCATATCAGAATATCTCAATTGGTATTTCTCTAGTTGCTTCCTCTTGTTCCTACTATTCTTCCCCATTTTGCACACGAATGGCGGGACTTCAACTCCTTCAATATATGGAATATCTCTAAAGTCAAGATCATCTAACAAGAGATCCCAGTCATCACCAATCTTTTCTTCTTCTCCAGAACTATCCAAGAATGGATCCAGTTTGGGGTATATTGTAATAGTTTCATTTCCGAAATCAGCAATTCCCTTGGTTAGACGCATAAATGATCTTCCCAGAACTACCCCTGGTTCGACATCGTCCTCTTCGAGATTGATTATGAACTTTACAAAGTAAATCCATCCTCTCAATGCAACGATCAACTCCTTTTTAACCACGGTGTGTCCACATTTCACCTCATGTTCCAGACATAATTTCACAATAAATTCATTTGAGATCATGTTTTCTTCTGTTCCTAGATTTATCTCACCGTCATATGCTTCTAGTCCATTGATGAAACAAGGTGCCACATATCTGTCGCTAATCTCTCGGTATCTATGTATGAAAGATTAGTTCCTTCATGTTGTTTTTTACCCCCACATTAGCTGTGTCCTAATATTCAGGAGAATTCTTAGTATCCATGAGCTTTTTACTTTTTCACTTGATATTTAAATTAATTTTCTCCTAGACATGTTTTTCCATTACATTGAATTAGGACCATAACTTTATCAAACAACACAACAGTTAGAATAAACGTTAGTTGGGTTAGTTAAAACATTATAATACACTTTGTTACACTTACATAATAATTTATAAGAATTTTAGTAATTAATATACTGAATAATTTGTTATGAAAAATTTAATATATAAGCATTTTTTGACTGTCCAGGAAGCAAAGTGCGTCGTTCTTTAAAGTAAGTGCGGCGTACTTCCTGAGATTTTTCAAATTTTTTATGTTTTTCCAGAAAAACTGGCGTACTTAGAAGTAAGTACGCCGTACTTTTATAATTTTCAGTTTCAAAACTTTTAAAACATTTTATTTCTATAACTTTATAATTAATTTTGTTATTACCCTTAATGTATTTATTAAAGGTGCCAATTATCAGGCTATTAAACATATGTATAATCATATAACAATTATTAAGGTCATAAATTTTTTATTTAAAAATTTTATAAATTTTCATTTTTATAACAAGGCATACTCAGATAAGAAAGAAACAAGTAGCAATAAGGATATACACATAAACATCATAGATTTAAACAAGCAAGACATAAAACAATATTTTTTTTATTTTTTCATTTTAGAATATAAGTTATGTGAATACAAGAATTCAACAAGTAAGCACATAAGGAAAAAGATCCACATGTTTTTAGAGTTGATTTTACAGTTTGGAAAAAGTTTTTGATTTTGGTTTTTTTTCTCTTTGAAAACTGCTTCTCTTTTGTAAAAAGTACAAGAAGTGCGTCGTACTTGGGTTGTGTTTGGTGAAACGTAGCTAGTTGCAGTAAGTAGCTAAGTTGCTGGAGTAGTAGCTGGCAAGAGAGTAGCATAGTACGCGATTAGCAGTTATCAGTAGCTGTTTGTTAAATAAAAGTGTTTGGTAACGTAGTTTGTGCGGTATTTATAAAATGTAAAGTGACATATGAAGAACTTTACACATTAACATAAAATTATTTAATAATTAAAGGGATATATGTCAATTTGAGGCCAATACGGCTAGCGGCTAGATAATAAATGCTTCTTGATGGGAGCGTTTTGAATAAGAGCAAGTTCCACATAATTCAACCGTAGTTGTCATTGCCAAACAAAGCTTTAAATAATTTAGACCGCTGTCGCTTGGTCGTAGTTTCTTGCATGATGGATCAGAAGACTTTGTAGTTTACTGCGACGCGTCGAATCAAGGATTTGGATGTGTATTGATGCAAAGAGGCAAGATAATTACATATGCATCACGACAACTGAAGTTTCATGAGAAGAATTATACCACACATGATTTAGAGCTGGTTGCGGTGGTCTTTGTACTTAAGACATAGAGATATTATTTGTACGAAACAAAAAGTATTTGTTAGTGCAAATATTACAATATTTAATCTATATGATTGATGTGTTTCAAAAGCTTTAAATTCATAAGACTAAAAATCCTGATTTATTAGACAGAAACACACAGGTAAAAGTATAACCCACGTATGTAGTATAATCTTTTTAGGTAAGACCAGATTGTTCCACGGGATTGGTAGTTCTAAGTAAAGTCGGGACATTTTACGAAAGGTTATCTTATAGACTATCACGATCTAAAGATAAGGGTGAATTTCAAGATATAAAAACAATGTTTATTTGGGAGGCAAGAGTAAATAAGAACAAACTTGGGAAGATAACAAGTTCATGCATTTTAGCATAATCGATTGAAGAAACGGGTATTTTACTTAAAAGATTGTCTATTTCTCATAATGAAAAATCCTTACGGCCTTTACTTTTAATTATGAAAAATGCTTTAAGTTTAATTCGTGTTTTGGAAATAATAAATATAAACTTGCTCAACCAAGTTCCTTAGACATGAGGTTGAGCGTTAAAACTTTTTATTCTTGGGTTAATGATCATTTAACTAGCCAATCCTCACAAGGCTAAGATCGTGTTGTTCATAGACAAACAACTAGAAACCAAGCACGAAGTCGGAGTCTTTCGACCTATATCCGGACTAAGTGGTGATCAAATGATGATTAAAGATCCAAGTATAAAAATATCAAGTTCATATTTGTTAATTCCAAAAATTATTAATTTATCCAAGTTTGATCCATAATACCCTTATGATTCCTAAACAAACATGATAGACTACTCCATAATCATGGAAACAAAACACATAACAAGCATAATAGATTCAGAAAACATTCTATTCAAAAGGATAACGTGTTTATACCGATTCCACAAGAAAATTATATGGTTTCCTTACAATAACTTTCTTCGAATGAAACAATAGTAACCCAGAATTTCAACTAATAACAACTCTTCCACAACCTTCTTTGGCCTAAATTCCTACTTCTTATATGATTATAACATGGAAATGATGAAGATCCTAAGGACACTTCAATCTTTCCCACAACTTCCTTCTAACTTAGAAATGATTCTCAAGATGTGAAATAAGATGTTTGAGATGAGAATGGAATAGAATGAGATGATTTGAGCCTCCAATTCGTCCTCCTTTTATAGCTAAGGTGGGAGTATTAGTTGGTGGGAATGGGTGAGTGAAAGGTTGCATAGTCATTGCAATCATAATGATTTTGGAGTAACTGCATGTCGAAGTGCGCCGCACTGAGTAATTTGTGCGCCACACTTGGCCTAGGTATCAAATTGCATTAACCCGCTCTGAAGTACGCCGCACTTCATGGAAGTGCGCTGCACTTCTGGCCCTTTTCATTAAATCTTTTCTTATAGATCCTTCTCTTGACGACCGTTAGTATATTTAACTAAATATCTTTGCATTTTTAGTCCTTTTCGTCATTCTTGGTCTTGAAATAATTATTACACCAACAAGCAACCAAACGTGAAATATTTCATGCGTTAACATATATATTTCACACATTTTCGAGGGAAATTTTATGTATATTTGGAGCGTTATCAGCAGCCATGACGGTTTAGTTCGTATTTGTTTTAAATTATTATTTAAGATCTGAGACTCGTTCTTAACCAAGGGTTTATTCATAATCACAAGGATGATTTAGGCAAATTTTATGCAAAGGCTGATAATGGATACTTTCTAGGGTACTCATTTGTCTCTAAAGCCTTCAGAGTCTTTAATAAAAGAAGACAACAAGTAGAAGAGTGATAATGCTCTAAATATACATAAAATATCCCTTGTAAATATGTAAATTATATATGTAAATATATTAAATATTGCTTGTTTAGATACTTATGAGGTGTGTCAAAGAAATACAGGGTATGATAAGGTGCAAAGAAATGAGCTCTGGCTGATAAGCATGTTTGAAATGAAGCATAAAAATGGTTATGCGAATGTGGCTTGGTTGATGGCAAAATGGCTCAAGAGGAAGGGAGATGGAAGCTAAAGAGATAGTATGATTTGCTGTGGGCAGGTTATCACGAAGATAGCTAAAAGAATGGGATTGCTGACTGATGAAGTGCTTAATACTTTGAGTGCCCCGACTTATTATAGAGCACTAGATTTGTCAGGGGACATTAGAGAGGATGGCATGTAGATAGCTTTACCATACCGATAGGTATGCCGGACTTTTTGAGCACATGGTTGGACACTATGGATATACACTACAAGGAGATTATGATCCCAAGCTATGATGAGTAGTAGTGTCGAGATGACACGAGTTGGTTTGAGTGACCATGTGTGGGTCACAAATTTTAAAAAATAATTTTTTGAAATAATATTAATATTAATTATGGTTTGTAATATGCCTTTGTTGGCATCAAACAATATTTTCACGTACTATTATTATAAATTAGGAATATTATTATTATTATCTATTTGTGCCTTGTAGTATTTGTTTATCGTTATCGCAGGCAAAACAAAGAAATGAAGAGACGTGTACGAATTCGTGTTCAAAGACCATAACTAAACTTCATACAAATTCAGAAAGTTCATCAAAGAAGGGGAGTATTATCTTATTTTACTTTCCCAATTTATCTTTTTTTATAATATTTTTCGCATAAGGGACAATGCTTATATTAAGTATGGGGGAGATAAACTGGAAAAGTAAAAACTTGTTCGAATAAAAGAATTTTTTTTAGAAAAGTAACATTTTATTGATTACTTATAAGCAAATCTGACTCTGGATTGATAACATTACTAGCATATTTATACCAATCAACCAAAATGTAAGGACTTAGATCTTAAGGAATTTAGGTATCCATCTTTGATACCTAAGATAATTTTTACCTTTAGCTTTCTCGAGTTAAGGTTTGAATGCAATTGCAAGTGTCTCATTCGTCGTTACGACTGTGTATTTGAGTGCGTCGCCTTTTCTAGAGCATTGGTATCGGTTAAAAATTATATGAGTGTGTCGGTGATTTATTAATTCTAGAACTTGTGCTTGAAATATTTACGAGACCACAGTGAGATCACGCTCGCTTGTTATAGACATCAAACTGATTAAGAGGAAATATAATATAAATAAACATTGTCAAAAACTTTTTAATTTAATTATCTAAAACTTTATCCGTACGTATTGATGCGCGTAATTGCTGGTATTACTATTATAATGAAGTGTGAAGGTTGCAAACTTCTAAGTTTGTTTGAAATAGTGTGCTTATCGTAAGTATTGGGAGAAAGCAAGTATCCCCCAAGTAAGAAGGAATAAGGTAAAAATAAGCCAAGTTTAAATCATGAAAAAAAAGAGAAAATAAAAGTTGGTATATTTACGGATAAGGTGTATTATGATTTTATTAAAAACCATTTTGATATTATAAAAACAAAAATACTAAATAAATAACCTCTTTTGATGTTTATGTCTGGTGCTTACGTCATGTTGGTGAAGTTTAGTTTTTTGTACAATCTTATGGTAATTTGAATGAATCATGGCTGAGCGTATGAGTGACTTACGTATACCATCTACTTCACTGAATTAAGCGAGAGTGAATTCAAACTTATCTCTAAAAATTTCATGAGTTGCTTTGTCGCGTTATCTATGATTGTGATCATTAACTTGTTTAAAAAACGAAGTACTTTCGCATTGATTGCTTGAGGGCAAGCACTAGCTAAGTATGGGGGGATTTGATAACGCTCCAGAGTAAAACATCCCTCATAAATATGTAAATTTTCTATGTAAATATATTAAATATTGCTTGTTTAGATACTTTGTTAGGATTAATGTTTTCTTAACTTAGTACCGACAGTACAAATAGTTAGTACTGTCAGTTATACTTAGTACCGA
>BQNB010211673.1:0-10183 GCA_026074375.1 Tanacetum coccineum
TCTTGGTGCGAACGAAAAAACAACCCTTTAGGGTTTTTCATTTTCAATTTTATTGGTGTTTACATATTCTTTGGTCAAGAACTTAGCTATTCGGGTGATACTGCTGACGCGTAGTGTATGAAACGCGGGTGCGGTTACAATAATTTAGTCAAACTGTAGAGTAGGTTTTTGGTATGCACGTTTATTACACATGAGCTTGTACAAAAGAGTCTTGCGTTACGTCACTTGCTTTGATTGCAAGTTATTGTTTCTTATTTATGTTTTATGTGTTAATTATTTATGATTAATGAATTACATCCGCTGCGTAGCTCGTTTAATATTCTTGTAATATTAGGTTATTTAGATAACGATTTTCAACACTTCTCCTAGAGGCCAAGAGTGTTCCCCTAGAGAAGCCGACGAGCGGAGTCTTTGAGTCTATTCAGAGGGACCTGATGGATGGCTTTAATTTCAAGAAGCAATGCTGGTAAATAACTTCACACGAGCTTCTGCTATCCATGTATACCCTGTTCACTTGTCTTTAAGATATCCGGGCCTTTATGATAACTGGATCTGAGGAGTTGATGCTCGAAACAGGTGAAAATATGATTTCCCCTACCTCGTCAACAAATTCTTTGTGAAGATTAAAGAAACGTTGATAATCTTCTAGGACCGTTTAAGCCATCTAGGATATAATAACATTGAACATAAACATTCCAAGCCCTAATATTATTTGATCAGAATAATACGGTTACATCAATGAACTGTAACAGGAATCATAAGATCCTTGAGGCTAAACCTAACATATGGCGTCTACATCTCTACGCCTGGAATACACACACACACGTTTAGGTACACTATGGAACTCACGACTTGTACACCTAAACCTAATGACCTATATCTCTTTATATACTAGAGATATTAGGTTTACAGGAAACATAAAAACAATATAATTAGGAAACAATATCTTCCTAATACTTATCAATATAATGAGATCTTCTAGAATCTTCAGCTTAGTAGAATTTCAGCTTTGACATGTAGATCCCTCATGTTTCCTCTTTGTTTCATTCTTAATTGATTGTTTTGTATGATCAAATCAATAAACCCAACAATAATCCCATTTGCTTGAGGACAAGCAAATCCCAAGTGTAGGGGTATTTAGATGAGATGTCATTTTATACACTATTTTGGGGTCATTATCATGCAAATATGCCTAGATTATGTGCTTAATCGTTTGTTTTCAGGTTTTTAGCACTTGGATGGCTTTTGGAGGAAATACACCTGACTTGGGCTCATTTGGAGAAGAAACGGACAAGATTACAGACCTACACCAAATCACTTAAAGCTTATGCATACAGTGGCTAGAGACGACGTCGCAGGCATAAAGCGACGCCATCGTGATCTATATAGTGACGATGTCAGGAATTTCACGACGGCGTCAGGACGTGGCCGACTTAAAGAGGATCTTGAATCATCTACGTGGCGACGGCGTTAGGATTTCTAAGCGACGACGTCGCATCGATATCTCTATAAATATAAATCCGTTATTAGGGTTTTAACTGTGCAACTTTAAGATAACTTTGTATAAACCTAAGGAGACGAACCCTAGTCGTTTTAGGAGCTTTATAGGTCATTTTTAGGGCCTCAAAACCCTATTGTACTATCTTGAATCCATGTTTTAATCAAGTAAGGTTATTTATCATTAATCATTCAATATGTCTATGTGTTATTTGATTAATTTATATTCTTGCTTTCTTTATAACATGCGAGGCTAAACCCTCCTTTGTATTTATCTATGATTGCATGAAACTTAGATTGTTGATCCTTTCCTTTTGATGTTTGCTTCTAGTTGATAGGATGTCGCTTACTTTAGAAAACCAGCTTTTTTATTGTATCGCATTTGATATGTTCTAGGGGAAACACGAGAAGTGTCAAAGGATACCATCGTAACATTCATCCATACTACCTTATCCCACCATATGGTTAGATCCCTCTTAATTTGTAAATATATATATAAATATACTATATATATGATATAAATATATATATATATGAAAAAAATAGGATATATATATATATATATAAATATAATATAAATACTATATTTCTGTTTGTATAAATAAGTATGTGTATACATATGATTGGTATATATATGTAAGTATAAATATAGAGTTTAAAAATAGTATATATATATATATATATATATAAAAAATAATAATATATATTATAAATAATATTTACATAGATAGCTATATATATATAACTTGATTCCATAAATTCTATCATGATTCAGATATTACAAGTCTTATAAAATCACTAATACAACATCATTAGAATATTTTAGGTCCTCAAATTTATGTCCATCTGTTTTATATCCAATATGTCTAAATAAAATGTCTAGAACAATTATTTATTAATAAAACTATATAAATGAATCTGTAACAATTAATTCTCAATTAATTATATAAATTATCCAACACTTGTAATATATCAAATAAAATATGTTCTTGAATTCTAACATATTTTAAACACCTTTTCATCATGAATATGAATTTCTTTGATTATGTATAAACTTGTTTTATTTTATAAACTTTATGAAATATTAACTAGTTGGTGATTTAACAGTATAACAAATATATATGTGTAAAAATAATTGAAAAGAAAGTAGGAGAAGTGATTGTAAACCTTGTATGAACGAAAGAAGAGATGAACACACAATTAAACCTAAATCTTCAACCCAAAATCCTTTTATAAAACCCTAATTCTTATTTGAAAACCATAATTTCTTTTCTTGCTAAACCCTTGATTTTACTTGCAAAACCACTTGCTACACCTTAGATATCAACCCTAAACACACTTGTATACTTGTAATCTTGTTGAAATGAAAACTATGAATCATTTTTGGAGGGTGTTTGATGATGTAGGTTTTAGAGGAGAAACAAGAGAGATATTTGATTTTTTTGCTAAGTGAAATGAGAAGTAAATGAAAGTCTTGGAATAGGATGCTATTTATAGAAAAAATATCTAGCAAACCATGTATCAAAACCATGAGGTTTTAGGGGTGTGATTGGTTGGACAAGAAAGGGTAAGGGAGGGGGGGTGGATGGTTTTGTGTAAGAAATGCATGGTGTGTTGTAAGAAAGTTGGTATTTTGTAAGAAGGTTGTTTGTAATTGTGTTTAACACATGCTAGTTCTTTTAGATATTTTGCTCTGTGTTTTTCCATGGTATAACCGGCCATATATATGTATGTATAAAAAAATTATAAAAATTTAGAGTATTGGGTATAATTGTGGGTATTTGATTGAGTGTAGATAGGTAGAATGATTTACATTTATGCAAAAAGGTTCCAAAGTGTGAAACGTAAACGTTTTACGTAACGTATAAAAATAAAATATGAAAAATTAATTAATATTTTCATAAAAATAATATAACACTTGTTTGACGTAAACTTTTATTTGTTTGATGACGGTTTACGTTGATTGATGATTTTTAGTTTACGCGATTTAACTAACGGATTGAATTTAAAAGTAAACGCGTAAAACCTTAAAAATAAATAATTGAAAGATTGAAGTCATAAAATGACCTGAAATAATGGATTGTTACAGTCTTTCCCCGTTAAAGGAGCTTTGTCCTCAAAGCTTTAAGACGTGGTATTAGATGAAGATGCGCGATTGGTTAAGAGATGCGGATACTTCTTCTTGAATTGGTCTTCACATTCCCATGTAAACTCATGATCTCTCCTAGAGTTCCATTAAACTTTGATAATGGGGATACGGCTTTGCTTTAACCGCTTGACTTTACAATCCATAATCTCTATGGGTTCTTCAACAAAGTGGAGTTTATAATCTTTATGGATCTCATCCAACGGAATCACAAAGGATTGATTATACAAGTACTTCTTCAAATTGGATACGTAGAAAGTGCTATGAACCCTGATTAATTTTTGAGGAAGTTTGAGTCGGTAAGCAACGGTTCCCACTTTCGCTAACACCTTGAAAGTTCTGATATACCTCAGGTTCAACTTCCCCTGTTTGCCAAAACGGATAACCCCTTTCTAAGGCAAAACTTTTAACATAATCTTGTCTCCAACTTGAAATTCCAAAGGCTTACACCTTACATCAGCATAACTCTTCTATCGATCACAAGTAGCTTGAATTCTGCTTTTTATCTGAATGATTTTCTCGGTGGTCTCGTGAACGATTTCTGGACCGGTGAGTTGAACATCTCTGACCTCGGCCCATCAAATAGGCGATCGACACTTTCGACCATAAAGTGCATCGAACGGTGCAGCCTTGATGCTAGTATGATAACTGTTGTTTTATGAGAACTCTACTAGCGGCAAGTGTCTATCCCAACCATTTCCAAAGTCTATCACGCAAGCATGTAACATGTCTTTAAGAGTTTGAATGGTTCTCTCACTTTGACCATCGGTCTGCAGATGGTAAGCAGTACTCATATCTAAACGATTACCCAAAGCCTTCTGGAACGATTGCTAGAACTATGATGTAAACCTGCCATCACGGTCAAAGATGATAGAGACAGGCACTCCATGCCTCGAGACCACTTCTTTAAAGTAAAGTCTTATTAATTTCTCCATCGAATTGGTTTCTTTCATTGGCAAAAAGTGAGTATATTTAGTAAGACGATCAATAATCACCCAAATGATATCATAACCACTTGACGTCTTAGAGAGTTTTGTGATAAAATCCATAGTGATTTTCTCCTATTTCCATTCTGGTATATTCGGTTATACCAATAAACCAGATGGTTTTTGGAGTTCTGCTTTGACCTTCGAACACGTCAAGCACTTGCTGACATAGGTGGCAATATCTGCTTTCATGTTGGGCCACCAATACAATTTCTTCATGTCCTGGTACATCTTGTCGAAGCCCGGATGAACAAAATATTTTGAATTGTGGGACTCATGCATAATCAAAGCCCTTAGGTCACCAAAGCATGGCAACCAACTCTTATTCTTCAAACATATTGTTATGTTAGCACGCGGTTCCAACATCTCTTTCCTGATCATACCTCCCACATCTTTGGCCTTAAAGTTTTCTGGTTTCCTTGCCTCAGTCTGAGCGTTCAAAATTTGCTTGGGAAGATCCAAACAAATAGTCATAAATAAGGCTTGAACTCGTAATGGCTTAATCCGTTCTTTTTGGCTCAAGGCGTCGGCCACTACATTTGCTTTTCCCGGGTGATAACGAATTTTACAATCGTAATCACTAAGCAATTCTAACCAACGTCGCTGCCTCATGTTAAGTTCCTTCTGATCTAGGATATGTTACAAGCTTTTATGATCGGTAAACACCGCACACTTTGTACCGTACATATAGTGTCTCCAAATCTTCAGAGTAAATACCACTGCTCCTAATTCCAGATCATGTATTGTATAGTTCTTCTCGTGAATCTTTAGTTGTCTGGATGCATACCCAATGACTTTCTCTCTTTGCATTAGAACAACACCTAAACCTTTATGCGACGCGTCACAATAGACTACAAAGTGATCACTACCTTCAGGTAGTGCCAAAATTGGTGTGTCATAAAGTTTTTGCTTTAAGAGCTCGAAAGCTGCCTCTTGCTCTTCTTCCCAGTCAAACTTCTTATTCTTCTGTGTCAACTCAGTTAAAGATTTGGCAATCTTTGAGATTCCTTTGATGAATCTTCGATAATATCCAGCAAGACCTAATAATTGGTGTATCTCAGTAGGAGTGGTAGGAGATGCCTAATCCTTAATAGCCTTGATCTTTGCGGGATCCACGTGAATGCCTTTACTATCAATCACGTGTCCAAGGAATTGCACTGTGTTTATCCAAAATTCACACTTGGAAAATTTAGCATACAATTTCTCCTCCTTAAGTAGCTACAAGATTGTCTTCAAATATTTTCCGTGTTCTTCTTCATTGTAAGGGTAAATGAGAATATCATCGATGAACACGATCATAAATTGATCCAAGTAAGGTTTGCACACGCGGTTCATGAGATCCATAAACACAGCTGGTGCGTTGGTTAACCCAAAAGGCGTTACCTAAAATCCATAGTGACCATAATGGGTTTTGAAAGCCGTCTTAGAAACATCTTCATCTCTAACTATTAATTGATGATAACATGATCTTAGGTTAATCTTTAAGTAGACGCTAGATCCTTGCAATTGGTCAAACAAATCATCGATTCTGGGTAACGAATATTAATTCTTCATGGTAATTTTATTCAACTCATGATAATCGATGCACATCCTGAAGGATACGTCCTTCTTCTTGACAAATAAGACCGAAGCTCCCCAAGGCGAGGAACTTAGTCTAATGAACCCTTTGTCTGAAAGTTCCTTTAATTGATTCGATAATTCTTTCATCTCTGCCGACGCTAATCTATAAGGCGCACGTGCAACTGGTGCAGCTCCAGGTACTAAGTCAATTTAAAATTTGACTTGACGAGCGGGTGGGAGTCCAGGCGAGTCTTCAGGAAAGACTTCTAGAAAATCTCTCATGATAGGTAAGTCTTTGAGTTCTTCTCTTCTATTCCCTTCTTCGTTACTTGAATTAGGAACACTAAACATCCTTTCTCTATGTATTTTTGAGTTTTGATACACGAAATGATGCTTATTCTGGATATGCTTCTAACTCTGCTTCAAACTCCTTGTACCACCAGTTTTTTATTCTTGTAAGTAATACGAACTTGTTTCTCGTGACATGCGATCACTGCATGGTATTCTGACAACCAATCCATTCCGATTATGACGTCGAAGCTTCCAAGTTCTATGGGTATTAGATCAATTCTGAAGGGATGGTTTTGCAAGTTTAGGGTACACCCTCGAAAAATGGTATCGGTTGCTACAGACTTTCCGTCAGCTAATTCGACATGGTACACAATATCTAGAGTAGTGGGTACAATATTAACGTATTCACTAAAAGTGGTCGACGTAAAACTTATATCAGCATCGGAATCAAACAAGATGGATCATAATGATTATTGAGGAGGAACGTACCTGTGACGACATTGTTATCCTAGACAACTGTATCTCTTCCTAACCCGTATAATCTAGGATGAGCTCCGTTTCCATTCTAGTTTCCCTGACCATTATTTCCTCCATTTTGGTTTCCCTGGTTCTGGTTCTGGTTCTGGTTTCCACCATTCTAGTTGCCTCAGATCTGCTTTCCTTGGCCTTGGTTCCCTGCTTTTGGACACTCATTCTTATAATGCCCTTTTTCACTACAAGCATAGCAGGTAGGTGGGTTCCTCTGGTTGTTTTGGTTTCCCTGATTTGTTGCCCGGGTAAGGGATCTGCAATCTTTGGCCATATGTCCTACCCTTCTACATGTATTGCAAATGAGCGGGCAAGGTCCATTATGATGACGGTTACACTTACTGTAGTAAGGTAGGTTTCCAGCATACATACCCTTGTCAGTTGGCCCAACAATGTAAACTATGGCCACTTCTTAATGTTTGTTCTAGTTGTAGTTGTTGTTGTTGTTATGATTTCCTTACCAATTCTCTTGTTATCAACAATCTTCACACCCAGATCTAGTACCGCTTGATCCATCAGGATTTGAGCCATAGTGATGGTCTCATGAATATCTGTCGGCTTTGATGAAGTCACATTTCCTTTGATGTTCTGACTCAACCCTCCAATGTAACGTTCAATCATTCAGGCCTTAGGTGTGACCATTTCTGGGTAAAGCAATGACAACTCTTGGAAACGTTGAGTGTAGGCAACGATGTTTGTGCCTTTCAACTTCAGATTTCATAGTTTAGTTTCCATCTTCTGCACCTCACTTCGAGGGCAGTACTTCTTGATCAACATCAGCTTAAATTCACTCCATGGGATTGCATTTGCAGCATCAATACCAATTGTCCTGACATACGTATTCCACCATGTCAGCGCACCATACAGCATTATGCACGCCGCATACTTCACATTATTACCATCTGCAACCTTGCTAACTTGAAAAACTGACTCGAGTTTCTCAAACCAACAAGTTAGTATGACTGCACCTTCAGTTCCACTGAAATTCCCTTGCATGCAACTGCGAAATTCCTTGTTGTAATTGGGTTGTTATCTCCCTGGGTTGCGTCTGGGTTGTTATTCTCCCTGGGTGCTTGATCGGTTTGCTTCATAGAGCTCGCAGTGCGTCAGCCACATGTGTGTACAAGCATGGTTCTAGCTTGCGGTCTGGGTGATCCACTTAGGATTGGTTTGGGATTGGGTTTGTTGCAGTATCGTCGAGTACGTGCCTGTAACCTTTGCCGTTTTGGTTTGAATATTCATTAATAGACCTTTGGCTATTGACTTTGTCAGTTTATTCAGATTTTGGTTACCATGTTAACGGTGGTGACTTTATAAGATATGTAGTGATTCGGATGGTTTATTGTGTTTAATAATCCTTTTTGAAAGGTATTATTGTGTTATGTAGTATTACTCTGGGTGGTTTGACTTCTGAATTTTGAGAAATGCCAAAAGTGAAGTCTGACATCCGGTTCGTTGTAATGTCTCTTGCGCAAATTGAATTTTGAAGGTAAAACAGGTAAATATGGAAAGTGAATACTCTAAGTTAAGGAAAAAGTAATTTTTTAGGTGAATAAAATTGCTTTTTTTAACTTTGGGTTAATGTTACAATAATAGCCGACAGAATACGAGGTTGGTAAGTTAGCCAGAGAGTTTAAAGGTTGAGATGTAATCAGCACTTCTCACGGGTATTTTTGTGCTATTCCAAGACAAAGATACTTCACAGTCTAAGCAAAATCTTCAAAGTTCTTCGATGACATTCATTCACAAGACCTTGATTATACCAAGTGTTCTTGATTCTTGCTTCAACTCCTCTACGGTTTGTGAAGTCAAGAGGGTAATGATTCTTTTGTATATCAAGATTTGTGCTTATGACAAGAACTTCTCGAGTATATGGACGTACACGACAATGATGCTTCCGAGAGTTCGCAACCATCATGGGGGAAAATGTGTACATCCGGGACTTAATTGACTTTGATGTTACCATGTCAACTTCCAGGGAGAAGTAGTGTATACTATTTCACGTAGAATGGTTTGTGAAGTATTCTGCAAACGTGAGAAGAACAGTTGCTGATTTCTCGCATGCACCCCCGAACGAATATTCACCAAGCCCTAATGACAAGAAGCAGTGGTATAGTTGGTGTGGTTTGACTTCTACAAAATTCCGCTGTGCACGTTAATGACAGGTAGAAGATTGTTCAAGCTACATCAAAGTTTTAGAATCTGCTTAAGATAGGGATGTTGGTTTGGGGTGAAGCCGATTCAGAAACTTCGCCAAAAAGTGGTCTATGAAGAAAGCTTTTCAAGACATGATGCATGAATTGGGGGGAAGTTAATCCAACTCATGCATACTACAATGGTTCCTGTACAAGTAAAGACAATGAAGATCCAAGCTGGAATACAAGTTTCAAGACCAAGAGAACTCTCAAGACAACTTTAGCTATGGAAGCGCTTTGGAAGACTTTATTTAATTGTATTTGTACTTGTTAGGAACATTGTAAGTAATTCCGTAAGTCCACATATTGGGGGAAGATTGTTAGCCTTAAAATATGGTGACTTATCTGGAATTACATTTATCATTTATAGTCTTGTCGGGTTAGTTTAGCTAGTAAAGCCCGGGACTATAAATACCCCTCCATACTTCTATGGAGGGGTAGAAGCTCACTTTTGTAAAAAGTGTGTGTGTGTGTGTTTTCTCTCAAACACACACATAACTTCTCATCTCATATCCTTTCTCTCTAATAAACATGGCTCAATTTCTCTTTCACTTTACCATGCATCCGGATCATGTGTTATAAGGTGAATTTAATGTTAACAGAAACAAATTCATTGTAACCAAAGTATGTTTGTAATCTTTGAGAGGGTTTCTAATAAAAAGAAAACTTCCCAAAACATATTCTCTCCATCTTTATTTGCTTGTGTCTACTTGTTTAATACTAGCTTTCTTCTCCTTCTACCTTTTCGTTCATTCATATTCGTGTTCGGAATTGTAAATGGATCAATGTTGGGTTACCTCAGTGAGCGCAATGCTGACCTGGTGATCTTCTGACTGATGTGGTAAAAAAGATTGTCCAAGGCAGTTGTGATTCCTTATAATTAATGACCTATTCTTACATGATCTAGCTCTTTCAGCATATGAACTATCTGGATACACAGAAGGACTTCAATGACATGAAGTCAGGATACTATTCCTGGA
>BQNB010211674.1:0-10183 GCA_026074375.1 Tanacetum coccineum
GTGACAAGGTCTAGGGATTTTCCTTCTTTTTCCTTGGTTTTTAACTGATCTAGGGACTTCACTTCACTTCTAGGACATGGATTAGATTATGATTTTAAGGTAGTTTGAAGTTTTAGAGTGAATTGAAAGTGTATGTGTGTGTTCGTGTATATATAGTGAAAAAGGAGGAGTAATGGCCAAGTTACTTGGTGTGGTGGCCAAGTAAACTTGGAGTGGGGTTCAAGGATGTAGCATGGTGACCAAGGAATACTAGGATGAGGTGTAGGGGTGTGAGAGGGTTTGGTTTCCATGGTGACGAGGGGGTGTTTGTTTGCTTGGTGAGCAAGGGTGGTGATGGAGGTGGTAGGGTGGTTACTTGGTGATGACAAGGAGCTAGGGTGGTTGCTTGGTGGTAACAAGTAGCTAGGCAAGGTGGTGAACATGGTGTAAGGGTACTAGCTTGGTTTAAAATGGGTTTAAAAGGTGCCGGGTTCAATTAGGGTTTCGAATTAGGGTTTTGGATTTAGGACGTGTATATGTAATGAAAAGGGAGGGAAATCTAGTTTAAATGTGGTGCATTGGAAGCTTGTAACATGTGTTTAAAATGTGGTACAAAATGCCTTAAGAAATGGAGGAAAAAATAAGCTTATTTGAATTCGTGCTTAATTGATTTGTACATTGAGCTTTAGGGAGTTGTACCATAGTTTAGGAGGGAATTATTATTTCAAATGATATGCATTGTACACTTGTACACATGCCTTGAAAGCTTGTATATTCATTTTGTATGTAAACATTACATATAATTAGGTTTTTGATATAAACGTTAACGTAGAATGTTTGTTTTGAAATAACATTGTAAATGGTATGTTAAATAGATAACGTACTTGGTAACATAATATTAAAACATAGACTTGACATATTAGGATGTTTACATGATATAAACATAGTTATAGTTGGCATTGGTTGTTGCGTGAGCTCGTTTACTTTGATTATGCAAGTTACGTTGCATAATAGGTGGAATAAAGCAAAAATATTCCCGTGAAAATGGTTGTACTTAATTTAATAAGTAGATATTACATTGATGGAAATTGCATCTAATTTAATAGATGGATAATTACATTGATGAAAACTATGGGTTGTTATAGCAGAGGTTTTAGAGTCAACCTCTACAAAAGCTAGAGATCAAAGTGTCCCTTCAGCAAGATAGGCTGACACAATGCCTACTAAGGGGGAGAAAGACACAAACCAAGCAACTATCTCCTAGTTTTTCTAAAGAAGAGCTGAAAAGATTGCTGAAGCTGAAAAAGAAAATCTGAACCAACAACCAAAGCCAACAACACCACCTACTACTACACCAATCAATCCCTAAATCATCACTACCACTACTCAAATGCAAACTCCTCTCTAAAGTCCACCTAGAAGCTCCTCTTAACCTGAGGGGGAGCACATCAAGAAAGACAAAGGCAAAAAGGTAATGTCTTCAGAGGAGGCTGAGAAAGAGAGTACTGAAAGTGACTTTGATGATGAAGCTCATGTGACTGGCTCCATGGTTCCTCTAAGGTAAAGAAGCTAAAGAAGTTTGATTTTGTCACTGAAGATGGAGGCACATTCATTTATCTGAAGAACAAATCAATACTCACAAAAGAAGCTAGATGAGGAAACCAAAGCTGAAGATGCCAACATGAAGGTGAAGGTAAGAAAGCAAATTGATTGATCTGCTTGGCCCATAGGTGGTGCACAAGTACTACAATTACAAGTTGTAATATGATAGATATTGTGATAAAATGCTAAATAGAAGAGCTGAATCAAGAATCACCAACTGTGATGTCTTGACAAGAAAGGGTCCAATTACTTTTAAAGTATATAAGAGGAGGAACGGCAACATATGAAGTTCTTCCCACTTCAAAGTCAATGATCTGCATCTTGGTAAATGGAGAGAAGTGATGAAAGCATGTCCAGATAGAAAAGGAAAAGGATGGCAAACCATCTATGATCAAATACAAACAAGAATGGACTACTTGCACACAACTAAAGCAGAGCTTGGCATAACTTTAGATTTACCTCCTAAGTATGCAGGACCCTCTTGACAAACTAAACGATCTTGCAAAGAAAACATGCTGATGACATCCATGACTACTTAAAAGCAACCAAAAGGCTTAAGTCATCAGTTCAGTATGGAGATCATTTACCTTGTACTGTGCTAAATGAACCTGTCCTTGGTATGATCATGTTTAATTCTTATGATAGACAGGATTTTGTTACCATTAAAGACCTGAAGGATTTCTCAAACGCCATGCTATACATCATACAAGAAATCTTCTTTAGACGACATCAAGGTCCTGGGGTGGATGATCATGCTAGAACCTTCAGTTCCCTTTTGCTTGCCGAAGTTGATAAAAAAACCTGAATCCACTTAAGCAGATGAGAACCAATGAGAAGCTGAGGCAGGAGTATAGAAATCATTTGTATTGACTTTATCTTTTGTAAATGTAATGTAATGACAGTTAATAGAAGTGGTTATCAGTTTATGTTCAATTTATATCAGTTATGTAAGAAGAAGTTGTTTTGCTCACTTACAACTGATTTTAACTTATGTTATTTGTATATTCAAATAGGGGGAGATTGTTGGGTTCAGTTCCTGATCCATTCAGTCTTTTAGTAGATTTAAACATAAAATCCCCTAAGTTACTCAAGCTGAAGTAGTTAAGTTTAAGATGCTAAAGTTCCTTCAGCATCAGCTCTTTAGGTCCTTAGAAGATTAGGAAGTATCTTCACTTAAGTGTATGCAGTGGTACATAAACTGAAGAAGGCCCTTGGTTGGAGCTTTCATTTAGTTTGGTTGACAATTCCATGCTGAACGTAGTCTATATCCTTAATAGAAGCAAAAACATAAGTTTCACTTCTAGAAGGTTTACAAGGCGGGAAAAAGATTGCTTTATGCCAAAAGGAATAAATCAATCTCCCTTGGAAAAGGTGCTCCTAAAGTCAACAAAGAAGTACATTCGCTTTTCCTTAAAGGACTATACCTGGTACTCTAAAGCATGTCAACATTTAATGTTATCTCAACCACCCATTAGATGTGTGACACGCGTACTAGGTTAACTTGTAAACCCTAATCTCTTTGCTTATAAAAGAAAGAGATTCTCAGAGTAAATGTTATCTCTTCCAATTAATGTGAAAACACATTAAAGAGTTCATTTATCTCTCAAACAAACTGACTCGTACCACTGAAAGTTAAAGCTTCAATTTTGGTCATAACAAGTTTGTTTTCTTAAACTCTTAACATAGGTTAAAGTTTAAGTTCGAAGGAGATAACACCCCAATTATCATTCAACTACCTTGCTATTCTGCAAGCAAGGTATGTCATAGATTCTTTATTTGATTCTAATAAAAGTCTGTACGTTGAAAAGTACTTCTGTGTATTTTTAACCTGTTCTCTATATTGTTTATATATATTTGTTTATTTGTTGCTATGAAATCTGATTAGTTTAAAGTTGATAAACCTTATATCAGATTCCAAGGGACCAACAGTATTCGTGTAAATAATTAGCTAACCCTTCCACTCCAAATTCACCCAAAGCCACCCAAATGTATCCCATCTATTTCCGTTTTCATTATATGTTATCTTACACCTACACCCCACAACCCTTTAAAAGACCTCTTAGATAGTAATGAATAATACTTGCACCTAGCGGTAGCGGTTTAATCCTTTACCATGCATATGGTAATTTATATGCTATGACAGGTAATGAGTGTTGATTTTCTGTTTCCCCCATATTTATAATTTATTATACAACCAAATGAAAGAGAGAACCCTAAACACTTATCTAAGGTGCTAGTATATACTTTCCGTGCTGTTAATTACAAGGTCTAGAAGGTTGTGCTCTAAAATACTTTTAAAAAGTAGGTAAAATTACCCTTCATATTATTATTGTCTAGATAGAAAAGCCCATTTGCTTGAGGACAAGCAAATCCTAAGTGTAGGGGTATTTGATGAGGTGTCATTTTGTACACTTTTTCGTGGTCGTTTAACCTCCTAAATTGTACATTTATGCCCAAAATAGGTACTTAATCATTCCTTTTCAGGTATTTAGCATTTTGGAGAAGGCATTAGAGGAAATACACGTGACTTGGGCTCATTTAGAAAGAATACAGACGAGACTACGGACCTACACTAACATTGCTCAAGAATTTCTCCTCAGAAGCTGGAGACGGCGTCACAGATTACACGTGACGCCCTCACAAATCCTACCACGACGACGTCACAAGATATCGCAACGGCGTCAGCCCGCATGATCCAACCCAATATCTAGAATATTCTTGTCACGACAGCGTCATGATTAAAACGCGATGCCGTCGCAACAATTTTCCTATATATACAAATCTAATTTTAGGGTTTTAAGGGTGTAACTTTAGAACAAAAATAGTGTACAAACCCGAGTTTGTTTAGCAGCTATTAGGGATGATTTTAGGTCCTAAAAACCCTATTGTACTTCCTTTAATTCATGTTCTAATCAAGTAAGACTTATTTAATCATTCAATATGTCTTGTTGTGTGATTCTTATCTATTCTTTCTTTATCTTTAACATGCTTGGCTAAGACTTCTATTGTGTTTATTTATGTTTGTATGTAACCTAGAATGTAGATCTTAGTGGTATTGCTTCTTGTAATGGATATGCATGTTAGGCATTAGAAAACCATCTTTTGTCTATATCGCTGTTGATATGTCTAGGAAAACATGATTGTGTAGAAAGGATACCGGGTAACAGTCTTCATACTACCTTGCCTCTTATACGGTTGATCCACTCTTAATATATTTCACATGCATTTAATATACTATTAGGGGCCTTGTAATGGTCTTTATACTACCTTACGTGTGCGTTGCCTTAACGGAATATTAAATAGATGGTGGGTTCGTATAATTCGTTCATGACTTAGGAAATAATTACATAGATCATCACAAGTGTGACAAAGCAACACACTAGGATAAGCAATCTAGGGAGTAATACATGATTAAGTAAACACAGTCTTTTATTATATTGTTATCACCATTAGCGTAGTTGTTATTTAGTTTATTAGCTAAAACTAAACCAATCACTCAAATATTTGATTTATCTGCTTTCCTATAAACACAAAAATACAAAAATAATCTTCTCTCAACCCATATAATTCTGTTAGACCGTGATTAATCATTCCCAACCTATTCTCCAAGTGAACGATAACAACCCCTCGAGTCTTGCCTATACTACTACTACAACGATTAGGTGCTCTGCCTAGGGAGTTGTAAAACTTCGTATAGAAGTCCTACGACAACCGCATCAATGTACTTCTTGATCTCAATTTCTTTACTAAAGAATGAATCTTCTCATGATTGTCAACCAAAATAATTTCTCCCTCTCATGATGATTATGATCCATCATGAGCATCATGAACACATAAACCTCGTGTTAAAATCATTAGAAGAATAACCAATGAAAGTTCATGAAGTAGACAAACTTACTCCCCAAACTAACTAATAGTCTCCCTTAAACCAACAAAACTTGATCCTGCATGTTCTTGTGAAGGTTGAAGATTGGATTTGTACGGTATAAGACTTGTTTATGTTTTATTGCATGTGAAAGGTAGAGATGTTGTTGTTTGATTTATTGTAGAAGATGAATTTGGCAATATTTGAGTAGTAAACAATCTTCCACCTTGACTTTATTGATGTAATCTATGTTTCACGAGATGATGCTAAGAAACCACCACGGGTTGCTGAATATGACAATCAAATCAAAATCGCGATATTGTCAACGAAAGACACTTTTTTGATAGAGATATGTCCTTTCTGGACATTATCACGAAGAAAGTGTTGACGGATTTTGATGTGTTTAGTTCTAGAGTGTTGCACTTAGTTTTTGCTAAGGTCAATCGCACCTTTATTGTCGTACATGATCGGGACATCATAGAGTCAAATGTCATAGTCGATAAGAGCTTGTTTCATCCATAGTGCTTGTTAACATGCCTTGGGTGCTTACGTATTCGGCTTTGGTAGTGGATATAGCAAGAGCGGTTTGTTTCTTTGAGAACCAAGATGTTAAACAACATCCCACAAACGTGCACATACAAATAGTGCTCTTTTTGTCCACATAATCTCCTACATGAGCAGAGTCGGCATATACTATGGTTTTTATGCCAGTCCCCTTAGGATACCATAATCCTAAGTGCGTAATGCCTTTAATTTATCAGAAGATACGCTTAAATGCTTAAAGATAAGAGGTTTTGGGAGCCTCTTAGAAGCGTACACAAAGGCAGACACTAAACATGATATCGGGCCTACTTGTCGTTAGGTAGAGTAAACTACCTATCATGCCTCGATATTTGGTACTATCTACCGACTCACACTCTTTGTCTTTCGTGAGTTTAGTATCCAAGGACATGGGGGTTTTCATTGGTTTAGAATCTTCTAAGCTAAATTTCTTAAGAATTTCTTTAATATATTTGTATTGATTAAAGAAGATACCATGTTCCATTTGTTTTATTTGTAATCTAAGGAAGAAGTTAAGTTCACCCATCATGCTCTTCTCGAACTCGTCATGCATGATTTTGGCAAATTCATCACACATGTCCTGACAAGTTGAACCAAATATAATGTCGTCGACATATATTTGAACGATGATGAGATTTGAACTTTTCTTCTTGGTAAAAAGTATGTTATCTACCATTCCCATTTTGTACTCATGTTTAATAAGAAAAGCTTTTAATCTATCATACCAAGCTTTAGGTGCTTGTTTAAGACCATATAAATCTTTCTTTAGTTTATAAACATGATCTGGTTTTTCAAAGTCAATGAATCCCGGATGTTGTGCCACGTATACCTCCTCATTGATAAAACCATTTAGGAATGCACTTTTTACATCCATTTGGAATAGCTTAAAATCTAAAGCATAAACATAAGCTAATAGTATTTTAATAGACTCAATTCTAGCAACTAGGGCATAAGTTTCATCATAATCGATGCCCTCTTATTGATTATAGCCTTAAGAAACTAGCCTAGCCTTATTTCGAGAAACAACACCATTCTCATCTAACTTATTTCTAAACACCCACTTAGTTCCTATGATTGTCATATTCTTAGGTTGTGGTACTAATTCCCAAACATCGTTTGCAATGAATTGATTTAATTCTTCTTGCATAGCGATTATCCAACTTTTATCTGTTAAGGCTTCATTTACATTATTAGGTTCTCTAGTTGATATAAAACAAGAGAAGTTACTTTTGTTTTGGCTTGTGACCTAAGAGTTCTTTAGTTAAGGTTTCTTATGACATTTTCTAATGGATGGATCCTATGTTTTTCTTTTCGGAAACCTTAATTGCTTCTACTTCATATAAGTCATCATCCACCATTCTAAGTTTTTCATTTCAGTAACCTTAATTGATTCTTCTTCATCCAAGTCATCATCCACCAAGGGTGATGTCTTAGAAGGTGGAGGAGTTTCATTGAATGTCACGTTGAGTGATTCCTCGATTTTCATGGCGTGTTTATAAAGGATGATATAGGCTTTGCTATTTTGTGAGTAACCTAAAAAAGACACATTCGTATGACTTTGGATCAAACTTAGTAAGGTAGTCTTTGGTGTTTAAGATGAAGCACTTGCTTCCAAACACTCTAAAGTAATCAGAGTAGGTTTCTCCTCTCAAGAGCCTCAAAAGTGTTTTTACCGTAAGATAGCCAAATTAGAACCGGTTGAAGGATACAAGTTGAAGTAACACGCGATACACCAAAACTTTTGTGGTAATAATTGTTCATTCAACATTGTTCAAATCATTTCTTGTAGAGTCCTATTTTTCTTTCAACCACGCCATTTGATTATGGAGTGACTGGAGCAGATAAGTTATGTGTGATACCATTGGTATTACAAAACTCTTCAAATTGCACTTCATTATCAAATTCTCTACCGTGGTCCGTCCTAATTGACACTATTGAACATCCTAATTAATTTTGTATTTTCTTACTAAATATTTCAAATTGCTCAAAGCCTCCCCCCCCCCCCCCCTCCCCCCCCCCCCCCCCCCCCCCGGGGCCCCCGGTTTTTTATTCTTAAAGAAATCTAGTCCAAAGCATACCTATGAGTAAGTCATCTAATATGACTAATGGTTTAACAAGATTTCCTCCTTAACTCCGTACGGCGGATGGAACCGAAGAGATCCATATGAAGGAGTTCTAAGCATCTATTCGTTGAGACTATATTTTTGCTTTGTGACTGAAGCGGAGCTTGTTTTTTCCAATTTTACAAGCATTACAAAAGTGTTGATCAAACTTAAGCTTAGGTAAGTTTCTACCTAATTCCTTAGATTCTAACGATTGAATGAGATGCCTATTAGCGTGACCTAATATCCTATGCCAAAATGTGGAGTTTTCATCAATTGTTGCAAGACAAATTTTGTCTTTTGGCTTATTTCCTAATTTCATCACGTATAAGCCTTTCTTCCTAAGACCTCTAACTATAACCTTACCATCCTTAGTGATTTCACTATCATGTTTAGAGAAACTTACTCTACACTTATTATCACATATTTTTCCTACGCTTAGCAAGTTAAATCTTAAGTTATCTACATGTTTTACATTATCTATATTGAGAGAGTCATTATACCTTTTCCAATGATGTTACCATGAAGATTACTACCAAAAATGACATTACATCTGTTGTATGCCTTGTAGGTTGAGAAGAGCTTTCGGTTACCCATCATGTGTTTAGAGCATCCGCTATCCTTAATCTACTCATCGGGTTCCAAGTCAACTCTAAGACATATCTATTTGTTAGTACTAAACATCCCTTGCATTTAATGCAATAGATTGGGAAGTGGAAATAGAGAACACATTTCCCATGGCATGTAACTTTGACGTTGGAAGTTGTTCCAAGTTATGAAAAAACCACGAGGTTGATTTTGTCTACCAACATTTCTTTTTGGTTATGGTGTCTTAGAACGAGGATAATGATTACCGACTCTTCTAGGTGGTGGAGTTTTTGACCTAAAATTTGGTTTATAAAATCCAACTCCGGGTTTTAACGTTGGTTTATAAAATTGTTTAACCTCATTATCACTAGCAACTGGAATTTTAACATTGTTTACCATTATGTGTTTTGGTCTTGGACCCAAAATAGATTTTTGAAAAGAAATAGATTTTTCAAATTCTGGTGAATAGACATGCAGCCCCTTGATTGCTTTAGGGGCCTTCTAGACTTTATGGGGACGGCCATTGTATTTGGGGGACCGCCACCAGAGGACGTTTCTTTCTGATATTTCACAAATCTTATTTCCTTAGATTTACTAGTTGATGCTTCACATGAGTTAAACGCTAAACCTATTTTATCATCGGGGGGTTTTTGATTGCTTAACATTTCATTTAACCAATGTGTGTTCTTTTCAAATTTAGTTAGCTTAAGAGCTTCCTCTTTACGTTTTTCGTTGTCGATTTTAAGTGACTAACAATTTGTAAATTCGAGATCAACTCCCTTGTTTTTCTCGAGTGTAGACAATTTTAATTTTAGTTTACTAAGTTCATTTTCTAAACTATTTCTAATAGCTTTTAGCCGTTTGTTCTTAGTGATTATTTTTAGACTCATCTTGCATAATTTATCATATTCACTATCTAAAATAAAATCATCTATTGATGAATTTTCATCACTAAAGTAAGAGGAATCGGAACATACCTCATTTGATGCTTGAGCCACAAGACATGTTTCGTCTTTAGCCTTTTCATCATCTTCTTCACCGCTATCACTCCAAGAACCTCTGACGAATGCTCTTTGGTTCTTGTCTTTCGGTGGTTTTAGACATTCTCCAATAAGATGATTTGGATCACCGCATCTAAAACACTTCCTATCACTTTTGTCGTTCTTGTCGTCTCGGCTTCTTTGGAACGTCTTTTTGTCGTTCCGAGGTTGTCTCATGAATCTATCTTTTCTCTTGAAGAAGTTCTTGAAGTCTTTGACCTCTATGGCGTATTCTTCATCGTCACTTCTGGAAGTCAAACACTCCTTATCACTAGATTCCTTCTTAGCCTTTTAAGCAAGAGATTTTCTTTTTCCTTTATCTTTGAATATTTCAGAATCTTTATTGATGATCATCTCATAAACTTTGAGGTTCCCAATGAGTTCATCAAGTGACAGTGATGTCAAGTCTTTTGACTCTTCAATGTCCGTGACCTTTGCTCTCCATT
>BQNB010211675.1:0-10183 GCA_026074375.1 Tanacetum coccineum
ATATTTTGCTTGTGCGAAAAACTATTTGTTGATATGTATAGTATGCATAGTTTTTTGACATTTTATGAGTATATAAATGATTTTTCTAACCATTTCTATACAACACACATATTTTGTAAAATACTATATGTTTATAACAAGAATATAATTATGTGTGTGTGTTAGAACAATGCAAGAACAAGCAAAGTTTAAAAATACATTTTGTTTTACTTAATTACTAATGTATTAATACAATCTTTTATTTTGTTTAACAACCTAAGGTCAAACACCGCAAGATGATGAAAAGATTAAGACATGTTGTTGGAAGAGAGTTGATGTGTTGGAAATATTTTAGTGACGGGTTTTAATATATGATCTTAGGGCATTAATTTTTCCACACACTTGACAAACTATTGAACTCTTATTCCTAAGTGGGTTACTACACTAAAAATGATCTACAAGATGTTTATGTAACACTGGTAAATATAGTGATCTATTATAACACCCCCATTTTAGACATATAGCAGCGGAAGCTAATCTGGGGTATTATTTCATTGTACAACAGTCATAATCATAGAAACTAACTAACTTGTTGTAAGCAATTTATACTATATATATAATATAATATAGGTGAAAATAAACAAATCACTTTTAAAACCCAAAAAGCAATAAGTTTAAATTCACAAATAGAAATATATATATCCGGAAGTATCGGTTTCTCGCTTTGTTATCCACAAAGTTTAAAACCGGACCCGGGTCGTTATGTCCCAACGAGGCCGCGAATTTGAAAATTGAGAGTCGGTTTGTGAACAATGCTTGAATAATCAAAGATTGGATTGGATTCTATTTCTACAATTAAAAATGCAAAAACAAGTAAAAGAAACCCTAAAACGAAAGCAATTCAAGTTAAAACCTAAAACGGGAACGTAAAAACGCGACTTAAAAAAACTAAATTATCAAAATTTAAACCTAAAATGAATTTCAAACTTTTAATAAACCCTAAGTGACTAAAATGTAAGAATAAATAAAACTAGAACAAAAACGAAAGTGATTTGAGCTTAAAAACACGAAAAACGAGAACGGGATCAAAACCCGTTCTTTAAAAAAACAAATTCTACAACTATGAAAGTAAATCTATTTTTCCTAGGTCCTACATGATAAAAGAAAATTTTGAAAAAAAGATTTATATTTTTTTGACTTTTATTTTATTTATTATGAATTAAAAACTGTTTTAATGAAATTAAATTATTAAAACTAGCAAACTTAATGAGAAAAATGTGAAAAAAATTACAAAAAGTACTTTGACTTATGTTGATTCTAGGAAAAATACTAGGAAGTTCCCAGCTTATCTCAATAAGCTGGGAAAAAGCTCTAAAGGGCCGAAAGCTTAATGGGCTAAAAGCCCTTATATAATTAATTTGGTAATACCCATCAGGTGAAAAGACCCAAGGGCAGTTGGTTAGTGTGTGTGCATTGTGGGACGACTATGTGTAAATGGGGAGGTCATGGGTTTGACCCCCATGCCTTCCCTTTTTGTAAAACATTTTTTTAAAAACTTTTTACACAATCTTAAAGAACACATTAAAACAAGCATTTTTGAAAACTATAACTTTTTATGAAACATTATAAATAAGCCAGAATAAGCACTAAGAAATGATAGAATGCCTTAAAACTAATAAAGGACTTAAAGGCTTAATCTGCCAGGGATTTTAATGACTAAAAAGCATAAATAAAAGGAAATAAGAAAAAACAGATAATTAACTACATCCAATAAGCACACAAGAGCAATAGAAAATCAAGAAAATAGACTGATAAGTATTGAAAAACAAATAAGCAAATATGGCAAAACTATTTAACTAAAACATCAAATAGGGCACTTTTGGGCTTAAATTTAAGAACCAAGATGGAACCTTATGGCTATGGGGCCAGAACTAGCTTAAATCCTGTCCAATAAGCTACAAATAACTGAAAAAAAAAGGAGTTTGAAATAAGCTGAGCTATGAAAAAGACAAATGAAATGGCTGATACCATTGCTTACATTATTTTCCGACACTAAGCTAGATGTCGAGTTCTTCTTCGGGTACAACCAAACCCGTTATGTTTTATGGCCCAACATAACAAACCTTGTGTTTTATGGCCTAAACACATAAATCGCGTCGCTTACATTATTTTTCGACACTAAGCTAGATGTCGAGTCCTAATCTTAGCTAGAACCAATCTACCACTTCACCAATGTATTTTAAGGCCTAAAATACTACCAGCCAAATCAACCCATCCAAAATATATACATCATTTGAATATTAACACTACTAAAGATTGGAAGACATGGACTCGATCTATATGTAACAAATGTTACAATTGGAATACTAGACTACATTCTTGGATCTTGAAGATGACCGAAGTTCTTCTCTTGCACTTGAGGGAAGAAGGAAAGAGTAGAAGATTAGATCACATTTAAACAAGATTAAACAAGTTAAATGATCAAAGATTTAGAGAGATTTAGTGAGATCTAGAGAGAGAAAGAACTGAGAGAAATTCGTGAAAAAGGGTTGTGAAAATAGTTGGAGGTGGCCCACTTATTTATAGGAGCTGAAAAACAGCCTGTCAGGAAACGGCGGTCCCAGATATATTAGGGGGCCGCCGTATTTAAGAGGGTCGCCCCGACAGACGCTCCTGTTTTTGTCTTTTTGTGGTGACAAACTTGTCTGGTAAAAGTGTAACATGTTTTGGGGGGAAAAGAACCAGATTTTGAATTTTGAAATAATTACCACATAAAACATTTCTTTATAATTCAAAAATAATTTGTCTAATTAAGTTTTGAAAAAAATATTTTGTTACATTTATAAAAATGTAAAGTTTAAGACAAAAACTTATTCCTTTGATCATCCTACAAGTTTAATGCTTGTTTGTACATACCTTATGTGATTTATGTCGGGTGTAAACCAATGTGAAGAATACAAGTAATCTTTGATATGAAATGAGTAGGAACTTAGTGAGAAAAAGTGGAAGGAATGATGTATTTTAGAGAGAGAAAGTAAGAAACATATAATACATAAATGAAATGAGAATACAAAACCAACCAACACCCTCTCCAAGGCATGGAGAGGGTATTTATACCCTAATGATGGCCGGCCATGGGCCTTGATGGGCTTTCCATGGGCCTTGGGCCATGTTAGCTTATGTTACTAAACATATGAATAACTACGGGCTAAGACTAATATATATTGGAAGTGACCGATACTTTTCTTGTTTCTAACAATCTCCCCCTAAGGGAGGTCACTCTAATTTACAAAACTTTAAACCTAGCATACTATGCTTCATCTTTAGTCTTCAGCTCATAAACTTCATTTCTTGATTTACTCTTGTGAATATGTTGTAGTGATTAGTGACTTTGGGCTTGAGCTTGTTCCTTTATCTAGACTTGTGTGTGAATATGTGATCTTGAATACCTTGAGATCATCAACCAAGCATAATCTCGTTTCGCCATCTTGTAAGCTTTGCCATCTTGTGAACTTGTGACTTTGGACCGACATGCTCATACTTTTCTTGATTTGTTGACTTGAAAAGCTTTAATGTTGCATCTTTCTTGAAATTCTTTAACTTTAACACTTCGTTACTTTGAGAAAGACGTTCGGTATCTGAGTGACGGAAACTTTTTGAATTCTTTGGCCGTTAATACTTCATCACTTCAAGAAAGACGTACAGTATTAGAGTAGCGGAAGTCTTGAAACATGTACTTGAGCTTTCATGATGTCTTTATGTTTGTCGGTCGGGTATGAGCATGTGGCTATGAATCTTGTGAGTCAGCTGGAATCAGGTACCTTCACCACCATCTTTACGTATCCTGCATTTAAACAGTTAGCAATAAATCTGGGGGACGAATATGGCTTTGTCATTCGTCCAGGTGTGGTTGGAGTAACCTTCGAATCCGTGAGGATCGACCTGTGATCAGGTAGATTCAATTTAAGAAGAATCTCCTTGACAGGATTTCCAGCTGTAGTATTGAATCTTTCTAACACATAAGTATTAGATTCATCGTACTCAGCATGTTCTCATTATCGAAACGTCTCAAAGCAGACAGCACGATAAGAGTGAACCAGTGAGTTACTATCTCACCGATTGAATAGAAAGATTGATTTGAAAATCAATCGACGTGTCACTTGCTAAAGTGTTTTTGTGACACACCGAGAGTGTTAATCATTTCAAAAATTCATTAGCAACCGTTGATCCATTTCCTGGAACAAGTTTGATTCTTATAGAATCGCACCATCGTTTCTTTCCATTGTTAAGGTTTGATTCAAAAGAATCGCCACGGTCACCTACCCATGAGCTTGTTTGATGTTGACTCATAAGCAGGATTTCCATCTTCATTGTGATTGAATTCACTCGATGTATCTGGGCAAAATCACAAGGATAATGCGTAGGACTCTTAGTATCTATCTTGTTATTCACAGTGTGTGATTTAGCAAGCTTAATTTGACAAGTGTCCTAATGAGATTTATGGATGATCTCTTTTGGCTCTAGACTCAATAGTGCACTTTGATTTTAGTGATCGGAGGCTGACGCTGGTGCCACCTTTGTCATATATCACTAACTCGGAGTGAGTGTAATTGATAGAAAGGTATGAATCTCATGAAGAAATGAAATCAATGAGTCTTTGGAGGACCTTAGTGGATAGGGAGGGTTGTGCATGCTTCACTGAGGTCCATGCAGTCTTCAATGCTCAGAAACACCTTAGTGTTTCCGTAGGTTTATGTATTGACCCGGTTTCTGCCTAAGTGTATGGAGGGCTTCTTTCTTTACACCCTTTATCCTTACATTTCTTTTTCATTCTTCAACCCCTTCAATGCTTATCGAGACTTCATAACTAACACCTTGTTGGGTTTGTTCTAGTGTTAGCTCCATCTCAGTCGGCATTATTCCCTTTTCTCACTTTTTCTCCTTTTATCATACCTAAGGACTTCTACACTACCTAGTGGATATCCCTGGGTAGATCCCTCCGGTTTTGGCTGGATCATGAGATTTGAATACTTATACCTAACCACCTTATAACTCTATAAAATTAAGTACTTGGTTGGTCTTTTTGGGTATTCCATCACAATCACAAACCAAAATCATTGAAAAACTTCATTCAAAGTGTTTGATATAAATATCAAAAGGTTTACACTTTGAAGCTTTTATTCATCATAAAAGCGCCCCTTAACATGTGCATCGTATCGTAGTACATGTTAGTGTGGAGTGATTGAGTCCATGTTATTTGATCACATTCTTTAAATACAAGTTAGATCAGTTTAATCACATTTGTCTCCCCCCCCCCCTTTTAATCCAAAAATGTTAATCCTTGATATTTTGGATATCCCATTGATTAACTTTCGGGGCAAAATGTTACAACACTCTATAAAAAACATTTTATTGCTTCCCCCCAATTATGAGGTATATAAGATAGTGCGGATACAATGATTTGAAATTTTTTGAATTTTATAAGAAATTCTGAAATTTTTATTCTCGAGCACTCTCTTATTTCACATAAGTCTACACTACATATATACAAATTCACAAGTTTATTATGTATGAGGTTTGACCTGAATAATGAGAACATCATATGATAGAATTATATGGTTCTTTGTAGTGGCCGTAAGTCTCTTTCATACAATCTCCCACCAACGAACTTTTCAAAGCTCCTCATTAACCTTCTTTCTTTCAAGAAGTTTGTCAATCTGATCTTTCGCTGTCCAAGCACTCTTCGGCATTGCTTTAACTTTCTTTCTAAGTTACAAAAGTCTTTGCTTCAAACTTCGAGTATGAAACAGATTCAGATACATATGTAACTTGATCTTGTGTGGTTGGTGATGTCGGTGTTGATGTTGTCTTAGCTTCCCCCTAAACCAGCAATCCTTTCTTGAGTAGATTCATAACTTTCTTGCAAGCCGCATCAAGCAGTCTTGATGTATAAAGCCCAGATATCCGAAGTACACAGTTAACCCTTTCAAGAATTGGATACCGCAACACCAAAGTCAATTAAGTCCCGGATGAGCGCATTTTCTCTTCAGGATAGTGATGATATAAATTGAAAAACACAAGTCAACTAAGTCTCGCTGTCACAATATTCCCTCTTAAACAGTAGAAATGGTAACTACCAAAGTCAACTAATTCAAAGTGGTCAATATCTTCCTACAAGATACTGACAATCTAAAGGAATCATCATACCTATGTGTACCTCTTCTATCAAATATATCTACTTCTTTTAAGAATAAGCTTAGAGATTGACCGGTCGGGTAAAACATTAATTGGATCAGACAGAATTCTTCTCATGTTTTAAATAATTATACTCCCAACACTTCCCTTTGGGGACTCAAATGATGCATACTTGCTAATGACGAGATGTCTCTTCCACCATGTGATTGAAATAGTACACCCGAAAGATTCAAAATGGCCTAAAATCAAAAGTAGCCTAAACCTAAAAAGACAAGAAGACTAACCGTCTAACGAAGGCCAAGGACACTATCAAGTATACATCTACTCCTTCCCCCTTGCTGGTTTCAACACATCGGAATCAGCAAAACCTTATACGCATACATATTCGAGATCGTGTTTGAAGAATTAATAAGCTTAAATCTATTTCGTGAGAATCAACTTTAAGGCTTTTAAAACTATGAAAGTATTTCCAAGCATTCCTAAGTCTTTTACAAACTATGAGGTGTTGGCAATATTGATCGAATGTAGTTTAAGGCCTGAATTCACTAAGTCTCAAATTGCAAATAAGTCCATAAAGATTTAAACAAATGACATCTAAAGCTCTTGAAGTTAATATAAATTAACTCCCCTTGAAATTGTTATCCGTCATTATCGAAAACTTTATCCGTTTATTCCGTGACTTATTTTGAAAGACCGTTTTAAAAGATTGTTTGATGACGCTTTCTCCCCCTCAAATAATGACCCGTTTTCTATTTAAAGAGCTGTTGTCATTGTTTGAGTGGTCGAATTGTCTTTGAAAATCTTTTTGTGATTACTGAAAACACTGATTCATTATGAAGACAACTTTTTACCAATAAAAATAAGATTTCTCTTATTTTGACCACATAAGCGCACTGACCGTACACTTATGGTAATATAGGAATCACTGGTGTGTTGCAAGCCCCCTCACCACAAGCCTTTGCATGGTTATAAAGTAGACCATGCCGAGAATAACTCCCGTGAGAGGTCATGTTCATTTTGATGGACTACTTGCCTTTTGAAAATGATGTCCGGGTTACATCTGAAATTATAAGCAAGCCATATGGCATGTTTTGTGAAACCATTTGTAACTTCTGCCCGAACTTCAATTTATGCTCGGATCATTTATTGAATGAACATTTATAAGACCGTAATTCTATCGATTTTCAGAAGAATGCCTTTTTTACCTCTTTTTATTATTTTTACATTTTTTTAATTTTTTTCTTTGGTTTATAGATTTATATCTTTTGTATTTTTGTTTTATAACAGTTTCTAAAAATGGGATTTTTTTTTGGTTTTTTTTGGTTTATGTATTATTAATATGATAATGATTGTGAATAGGTACCACCACTATTCATCAACTTCATCTGCCAATTGTTTCAGAGTCTCCGGCGTAAAACTCCGCATTCCCAGCTTGTTGATCAGAAATTTAATTCTTTCTCGGCCAAGAGCTTTAGTGAAGATGTCCGCTAGTTGATACTCCGTATTGACAAAGTAAAGTTCGATCACCCCATTCTCAACATGCTCCTTGATAAAGTGAAATATGTGTTATATGCTTTGATCTGGAATGTTGAACGTTGTTGCAGCATAAGGCAATAGCGCTTTTGTTATCATAGTACATTGGAATTTTGTTGAAACCAAAGCCATAGTCGGTAAGCTGGATAAATCAAAGATTTGAGCACAACAGCCAGACAAAGCAATATATTCAGCTTCCGTACTGGATATCGCAACGCTTTTCTGCCTTTTTGATGACCAACTGATAAGTCTATCTCCCAAAAATTGCATACTACCAGATGTGCTACGGCGTGTATCTTGACAACCAGCATGATCCGCATCTGCAAATGCTGTTAGAGCAATCGAAGAATCCTTCGGATACCATAGTCCCCGCTTAACGGTTCCTTTTAGATATCGAAAGATCCTTTTTACTGCATTTAAGTGCTTTTTGGTAGGCCAAGCCTGATACCGGGCACACATGCATATAGAAAATTATAGGTCAGGTCTACTGGCTGTGAGATAAAGGAGGGTGCCTATCATACCACGATAGTGTGACGGATCAACGGCTTTCCCTTCTTTATCCTCATCCAGTTTGGATTTCTCCACCATGGGAGTATCCACTGGGTCACAAGAGTCAAAACCGTATTTCTTTAAGGATTCAAGGGCATATTTTGACTGGTTAATAAAGATGCCTCTAGGACTTTGAGAAATCTGTAGTCCTAAGAAAAATGAGATTTTGCCCATCATTGACATCTTAAATTTTGAAAACTGATTGTAGAAAATAGTCTCAATGTTCAGGTGTTAGATGCCCAGCAAGATTGATTTCATCGAGCATATATTTGTACCAGAAGTGTTCCTTGCCGTCTCTGGTATGAACAATTGTGGATCACTGAACCTTTGGAGAAGTTTTTTCTGGGGGATATTCTAGGAAACGAAGACAACATGTCATACCACGCGCGTGGAGCTTGTTTCAACCCATAAAGAGCTTTCTTAAGCTTGTACACGTGATTTGGTTTATCTTTATCCACAAACCCATCCGGCTGGCTAACATAAACTTCTTCCCGCAGATTACCATTCAGAAACGCAGTCTTCACATCTATTTGGTAGACGAAACATGTTTATATGAGCAACAAACGCGAGAAAATCCTATTGCTCTATCTTGCAACCGGAGCAAAAGACTCTTCAAAATCGATTCCCTCCTCTTGACGGTAACTACGAGCCACTAATCGAGCTTTGTTCTTTAGTATACCTCCCAGTTCGTCTAGTTTCACTTTGTAGATCCACTTCAAAGTAATAACCATAACTTTATCTAGTCGGGGTACGAGCTCCCATACTTCAAGTCGTTCAAACTCATTGAGTTATTCTTGCATTGCTTGAATCCAACAGGCTTGAGTCAAAGCATCTTTATACGTCTTGGGTTCAACAACAATGAGGAAAGCATCGTAGTAACAGAAAAGAGTTTGCTTATGTAATTGTATCCGTGTGGAAACTGGTCTAGCGAGTTCACCGATTATATTTTCAAGTGGATGATCCTTAGTCCATTTGCTATTATGTTTAGAAATTTGGTGATCAGGATGCACAATTATATGTATAGAATCCGTTGATGAAGATTGATCAGAAGGAACTTCTAGAATTAGGATACCAAAGTACGGATCATTACCTATATGTGCAACTTTAATATCATGATTGTCTTCTTCAACATTGTTAGGAATGACGGGAGGTTGAGTTTCAGGTGTTGTTTGAGAGTTACTTAGTGATGGTGCATCTTTGTCAACTATTGTTAAGGAAAGTGAACCGGTTGATACAGCAAGAACTAAAGCAACTACTTCATCAATTGAAGCAATGACTTTAGGGGCTGGGAGATCAACACTTGGTAGAGGAGTGAGTAATTCATCAAACATTGGTTGAAACAATATATCCCAATCAGTTCTTGAGGGTGGTACAAATGGTGTTAAAGGAGGAGGGTTTGGCACGAGTCCTGAACTGATTGTTGCAAGAGTCATTTCATAAAGTGCGGGTCCTGAACTGCTGTGTTCAGAAGCCATCGCAGTCAGCTCATCAAAATCTACATGAATTGTCTCAATGATTCGTCTGGTACGTCGGTTGTAAATTCGAAATGCTTTCTTTGTGGGTGCATAAACAATGAAAATACCAATATCACCTTTTGGTTGTGACATACCCAAGTTCTCGCTATCGTTTGTCAGATAACAAAGTACACCAAATACATGGAAAAATGATAAGTCGGGAGGTTTGTCATGTAAAAGCTCATATGGTGTTTTGTCATGACGAAGATGTACTATGGAATGATTTTGGGTGTAACATGCAGTAGCAACTGCTTCTGCTCATAAGAATAGCGGAGCTTTTGCCTAGATCAACATTGTGCGGGCAACTTCAATTAGTGTACGATTACGTCTTTCAACGACACCATTTTGCTGTGGATGGCGAGTAACAGATGTTTCATGAGAGATGCCAATATTCACATAATATTCACGCAAAG
>BQNB010211678.1:0-10182 GCA_026074375.1 Tanacetum coccineum
TACTTCTACCCCACCTCAAGTATTTGAAATAGGAAAATGTTCAGATAAGATGTATCTAAAACATCATGAGAAACAAGTCGAATATATTTTGAACTACTTAGATGAACTCTATCTTCACCACATCGAGAAAATGGAGGAAGGACGTATTGATAGAATGATCATATGAAGGAATAGTGACGAACTAAAGACCGAACTCAAGAAAATCCGCACTCAGATTATCAGACTTCAAAAGGAACAGTTAGGGCAAAAAGATAAGATTGCTTTTGCTCACTACAGAATTTCCAATCTTGATCAAATCATTGAGAAAATCCAAGCTCGTCACCAAACGGATCAGGAGGATCTTTAGGATGTCATCTACCGGCTCAGAATCAACAAACTCTTAGAATAGTTATAGCTTTATCCTAGCCATGGGATGTGTGGTATAAATAAAAACGCTTGTCAAATCTTAACTGTGTACAGTAAGAAGGCAAGTTATTTATAAAGGCAATCCCGTTTCGTATTTTATTGTTTCCAACTTATCATCATTTCCACCATTTGCATCATATTCTCCGTCTTTATCTCTAAGTGCTTAAAAAATTCAAAAATAAGCATTTCTCTTTAAGCATTTTAAGCATCACATTCTCTTTTATAACTTAGGATATCATTCTTATTACGTGTTATCTTTTGTTGATAGAATGCCTCCCAAAAGGATGTCAACATCTGAAACACCAGCCATAACCTTAGCTGCCATCCGGCAACTAATTAATGATGGCCTTTGATTCGCGATATAGTACGTATATAAAATAACTCAAATGCAAGTCTCAACCAAATGCCCTTAACCAAGGCAAAAGGTCAAAATCTACACAGGAAATCAACAATCATACAAAGAAAGTTTGTAAGATAGGGGAAAACACCACAACAACAAACAACTATCTAAACACAACAACAATAACCACTCCAACTAATCGCCAATTACAGGCAACTTTCAAGACACTACAACAAAAACAACCTTAACATAAGGATTACCACAATAGCAGATAGAAGACAGAACCTTCAGAACCTTATACTGCCACCAATGGATATATGGAACCTTCCTTATGTAAAAAATGTTAGACTACATCAACACGGGACCTTCGCAGTGCAAGTGTCAGGTTTGCAACAAGAGGTCACCAGACCAAGTACTGCAAAAACAACAGGGCCACAGGAAAGCATACTTAGAGATAAGCTTGCTTTTGTTCACTTTAGGATTTCTACCCTAGAAACAACTCTTGAGGATATACAAGTCTCATCAGAATCTTCTTCAATCTAAAAACCCCAATCATCAAGCAACAATCCTCGTCGTCTGTTACTTTTATCCTACTATAAGATACTTAGCATAAGTATCAAATCCTTTGTATTATGTAATAGTGTATGTAAAGTTATCCATGAAATAATAAAGTGATGATTCCGTTACATCTTGTTATCTGATGATATCAAAATTCGGCATCGTTTTTCAATTCTATTATGTTTAACTCTAAATACTCTCCTCATACCTTTATTATCATCCTCGATTATATGGGCGTCAGTACAATCAACATCTGAATATTATTATACAAGTCATTTTCTCCACATTTTACCTATGTGTTTTTATGCTGAGTAAGACGATTTATGATCATCTTATTGAAATGAATTAGGTCACTTCTTCATTTGAATAAGGAAATTATAAACCTCCGAACTATGAATTTATAAATTCTTAGTTACAAGGAGTTGAACGCTTCTTTTTTTAAGTGACAAATTATAAATAAGTAGGCTTAAGTATATAAACATACCATTCAAACAAGGTTCTTTCTAATCCGGTTTGTACAAATAATGTCCTTAAGTCATTATCATTATGTACCTTCTATTACCTTCATCAGTTGTTTATCTTCAAAATCTGTATCTCCACGTGGATTAGCAAACTATCTTACAAATCATTATCATTCCTTGGACAGTACTCATTCCATGGATCTTCGTATTCTAAAATTTTTCTGTTTATTCTGCAACATAACTAACTAGGAAATCACACATGAAATCTATACAATTGTCAAATGATTTCATATACCACTAGGTAGATTGAAATTTTGACAAAGACTTGTGATAGCATTCTTTTTCGATGGTTGACTTTTAAAGGTTAATGATAGGATTCTTTACGATAGAGTAGCGCAGTTAGAAGCATGGGGGCCCAATAACCCACAGGTTCGTAATCAAAGTTTCCAATCCACACACAGGATCAATCAGAATCTGAAGAATATTCTATTGGCTGTCATTCAAGAGGTGTTAGTATTGCAAATTAATTATAACGTGTAAAAGGAAGTAACTATAATTTATGTGTATATAAATGATTATAAATGCATCACATACGTGGACTTGTAACCTTGATTAACATAACATAAAAATACCTACATCTATTCCTAAACAATACCACTATAACTTTCAACTAAATCTCGAGACGAGATTTCTATAAGGGGTAGAGACAATAACAACTTAGAAATTTCATCAATCTATTTTACTATGATCACAATTATATGGGGAAATTTTTCGCTTTATTACATTACTTGCATTGTCAATATTTCAATATATAATTGTAATCTGCATATCTAAAGTAGACGAGCTCACGCAACCTATTCTATGGCAATCCTTTCGTTCATATAGTCAAGAAATCTTTTTTTTCCCCCCCCACCCAAACCAATATGTCAATGTCTATTTGCATCATATTCTTTTTACAAGGTAACATATTCCTATTATGGACTCAATTGCACACAACGTTTATCAAAACGGGCTTTAAACGTTATCCTATATTTCCTCTTAACCCTATATTCCATGAAAGAGGGTAAGTATCTAAAGTGAATGTAAATAGCTTCTAAAAGGATATAACAAGATCAATACAGCTCACTTTTGAAATATTAAACTCCCTCCAAATCTAAGTACAAGTCCCGTTATTAGCTCATCAATTTACAAATCATAAGCTTTGATCTCTAACATTGCGTTTTACCTCCATTTTCATTCTAATTTCTTCACCACCACTTTTGTACAAGCTACTACACTCAATATACAATATGTAAACCCTAATTATTCTATTCATAAGCTTTCATACACATTTTTACACTCAAAACCCTAATTTAAAAGTCAGCAAACCACTAAACCCTGACGCAAAATATAAAAAACATGGTCCCGTTTCTCCATTTTTATCCATTTTAAACACCTAAAACAACCCTCAAACTAAGTTATAATAACTTTAATTGACAAACATTCTCATTCCATATTACATCATCATTTTATCTATAATTTACTTCTGCTATATCGCAAATCAAATTCAAGAAACCCTAATTATGCCCTAATTGGAACTTTTGACCCGTTTACTCATTTTCTACCCATTTTAACCCAAAACACCTATCAAATTTTGATTATAATCCTTAATATAAGTCTTAGGATTAGTAACCTATCATTCTTAATCAAATGTATCCATAAATCCAAGGCCATTAGAAACTTAATTCGTTGCCCTTCTTGAATCCGTATTACACCTTTCTTGTATTTGGGACCCATTTGAATTTTTTGCAAACAAGCTCCTTTTGACATAAGCAATCGCACCTTATTTATATTTAGCTACACACCTTCTACAACAAATATCTTCAATATTTTTATTAAGAAAAACTTCACATGTGCTCTTGTTCTTTCATTTCAAGCCGTGGCATCAAAAGGGTGTTCCAACACCTTGTAGTTGAGTTCTATCTTACATGACTCATCATGTAGATCTTCACCACATCACCCTATAGCTGTTTGACACGTCCTAGAGTAGAATCATAAGGATACCTTGGCCTTTAAGGGTTGAAAATGATAAATAGGAGTTGTTGTTGCTTTCCATTTCTACTTCATCCCCCACTTCCTCCTCTATAACCTATATCAGAAATCCTTTGCCTTAATATGATATTCTTATAGAGCTAAGAAGTCCAAGTACAGAAGTGGAAGCAAAAGAAACCAAGAAAGAAGCCCGGGAGTCTTATTTTCTAGGCGTACGAAGCTAAAAAGTCTTGATTTAACCGTTTTCAAGCTATAAGTCATATACCCAGGTTTAAGGATTCTAATTTGCTCCTACACTTTTAATGTTCATATGATCCTAAATATTATACTCTTGTTATTACGTGTCAGATACGCAAGTACAACCTTCATGCTCATTTTCCATTTTTGATCACAACAACCGTACACCCGAAACCTAATTTCGCGTTTTTCTTAAAATAAATCTTATAATCGTATGTTGGTTAATTCTATCTAGCATGATTAACTATTGTTAAAATAACCACTTTTTTGATTTTTGAAGGAATTTGAAGTAAAAACCGCTCGTTTACGTTTTGAAACCTAAATTTGACCGTTTTGCTTCCAGCCTACGAAACGTTTATTTTAAACTTGCGTTACGTTAAAACTTCATATTTTAGTTTATTATAACTTACAAATATCTTTTGAAATGTTAAAATATGCTTGCATGGCAATTTGGACAATGTTTTGTAATTTATAATCCAGGAAGGGGTAAATTATCGTAACTTTCTGGAAATTAATATTATGAAGGGCTGTTATGTCATTTTATCAAAGTTCTACCTTAGGGGTCTATTATGTCACTTTTCAAAGTGCAAGGTTTACTTGGTATATCTTTTAAACTTGAAGGACCAAACTCGTAAAAAGTGCAAACTCCGTGGGGTGATTTTGCCACTTTTTAGCTCAAGGCGTTAAAATGTAACTTTTTGAAAAAAGTATAATAAACATGTTTAAAATCCTTACAGAATACTTTAATTTTATGCTTCTCGTGCCTGTACATTTCCAGATATAGCATTAAACGCTTTAAAATCGATTAGTTCGTTTCACGGATTCGAGGGAGCTTTCAAATTAATTAAAGAGGTTTCTTCTTGGTTTACGTGCTGTACTGAGTTGTGGGGTTTTACAGATTGGGGTAAAGCTGCCCTAGCTCCTCAAACAGGTTGACTAAATGATTCGGATATGATGATGGCCGATCTGTGTGTTCTTGTTATTGCCCATTAGAGGCTTGAAATACGCAGTTCGCGGAAATTCTAATAGGGCTTGTGGACTTTGATTCCTTGGATCGCCTACTGTGGTCCCCTCGGGGTTTGCCGTTACGGGGATGGTTACTTTTCTTTGGATATATCATAACACATTCCCTGGTCAAGATTGTGATTAAGGTCGTGGCTTTTTTTTCAGAATATTTATTACATCTAATGATCAGGTGAGATTCATAGCCTCGCCTTTACTTATTTTACACGTTTGATAAACCCGCGAGGGGGATACAAGCTTGTTACAAACTCTTTTACATACTCGTTTAGCTTATAACAATGTGATTACTTTTCAAGGGAACTTAGTGAGGTTCATTGCCTCGCTTTTTCAATCTTGTAATGGTTTATAAACCGCTACGGGGGATACATGCTTGTACAAACTCTTGTTACATACTGTTTATCTTATAAAATGTGATTACTTTTCAAAGGTCTAATGATTTCATAAACCCCATATATTCAAATCTTTTGATACTTTATAATCCTATGATACATGATATATAAACCATGAATGCAAGTGTTTCCTAAATGTATGCTACCCAAATATATTATTGCCTAAGTAGCTTCCAGTGCCATTATTTACATATCATGAATCATTAATTACTTGCATTGCGAGTGAACGCGAATATTATGAATAGATCTATTAGAGGTGACGGCTCCCGTTGGTATACCTATGCTTGGGGTAGCCAAACGCACTATATTTGTCCTAATAGGTAACCTTGGCAAGTTACCTTTTCCACGGGGACATCTGTCCCTAACCAATATCACTACAGTGATTTCCCTGTTAATGTATTGATGTCATGAGCTTAGATGAAATAAATAATGTTTCCATGATAATTGTCCCATGCAATACCAGTATTTTACATTAACTTTATTCTAACAATTCCTCATTTCAAACCTATGAATTTCACTCAACCTCTGTGTTGACCCTTTTTATGCATGTTTATCTCAGGTAATTGAGCAACTTATGGCATGGAGTGGCATGGACATGAAGATGGCTAAAACTTGTTATCATTCACATTTTATGTTTCTAGATTTTGGGACCTACCTTTGTAAAACTCTGATTTGAAATGAATGATAACATATCTTTTGAATAAACGTCTCTTTTAGGTCGTTTTCTATGATTATGATTGTTGTATCCATGAAGTAATACCCCAGATTAGCTTCCGCTGCTATATTGTAAAAATGGGGGTGTTACATGTTTTTACTTAATACCTAGAACCTATTGATTTTGCCCAGATCTTATGTTTTATTAACGGATCAGATTCTAAAAACTATGAACTAGTTTAAAGTGTAATGGGTTTGCTATGGTTTTATGATTTTGGTTTAGGGTTAGATGAATTAAGGTTTTTGGATTAGGGGTTAGAAGGATTTAGGATTAGGTTTTAGGTCTAGTAGTATGCATTGGGTGTTTGTACCTTGTGTTAAAGTGGTTGGCAAAGATATAAACATGATTTAGGAGGTAAAATGACCTAGTTTGTATTTCATGCACAATTGACTTGTACATTGAGTTTTAGAAGTTTGTACTAGGGTTTAGGAGGGAAAAGATATTCAAAAGTTTGGGATTGTAACTTGTACACATGCTTTGAACATTTGTACACTTGTTTTGACATGTAATTAGGGTTTTTGGAATAAACGTTAACGTTATGCTTGTTTTCGGAATAACGTTGTTTTTATTAAATCCCCCCCCCCCCCCCCCACCCCCCCCCCCCCCCCCGGGTACGTTAAATGGATAACGTACATGGTAAAAATGATTTTTAAACATAGACTTGACATATTAGGATGTTTACATGATGTAAACATGGTTGTAGTTGGCATTGGTTGTTGCGTGAGCTCGTTTACTTTAGTTATGTAAACTATGTTACATAATGGAATAAAGCGAAAAATTTCCCTGTAAAAAGGTGGTATATACTTTAATAGATGGATAGTACATTGCATCTAATTTAATAGATGGATATTTACATTGATGAAAATTGCGGGTTGTTATAGTCTCTCATCCTTACAAAAATCTCGTCCCGAGATTTAGTTGAATGATGGAGTGATGTTTGTAAATAATCAAGTGAACAATTTACAAATCGAAAGAAGTCTAGAGACTTATTTGTATGATAGTAATAATGATAATGATTAAATGATCGAAAATGAATTATTTTTACAAACGGATTGAAAGATAATTGTTTGTACGAATGCCATACACTTAAGTTTACTCATTTATAATTTGTCATTTACAAACAGAGGCGTCCCAATCCTTGTAACTGAGAATTTATAAATTTATAGTTCGGTGGTTTCGTAAATTTCCTTATTCAAATGAAGAAGCGCTTAATTTCTTTCAATAAGAGATTTATAAATCAATCCTACATTAAAATGAATTTTAAAATTTTTTTTTTTTAAACACCCCCCCCCCCCCCCCCCCCCCCCCCCCCCCCCCCCCCCCCCTTTTTTTTTTTTTAAACAAAAAAACATAAAACATGATATCAAAACGGTGTTAAGTAGAAGATGTTTCCTTGGCGGTATGATTTTCCAAAATCATGAGAAGAATAATGAGACATTAAATTGCACGATACTGATCCAGAAATCACACTTGGAGAATTTGGCATACAATTCCTCCTTTCTGATTAATTCCAAAATTATTCTCAGATGGTCTGCGTGTTCTTCTTTGTTACGAGAGTAGATGAGAATATCATCGATGAACACTCTCACAGATTTATCCAAGTATGGTTTGCACACACGATTCATGAGATCCATGAATACAGCAGGTGCGTTAGTTAAACCAAAAGGCATCACTTGAAATTTATAGTGTCCGTACCTTGTTCTGAAAGCAGTCTTGGGAATATCTTCATTCCTTACTCTCAGTTGATGATAACCAGATCTTAAGTCGATTTTTGAGTAAACACTCGAACCTTGAAGTTGGTCGAATAAGTCATCGATCCTGGGTAATGGGTAACGATTCTTTACAGTATGTTTATTCAACTCCTGGTAATCGATACACATTCTGAAAGATCCGTCTTTCTTTTTAACAAATAAGACAAGAGCTCCCCAAGGCGAAGTACTTGGTTGGATAAAACCTCGGTCTGCCAATTCTTGAAGTTGGTTAGATAGTTCCTGCATTTCTAAAGGAGCTAATCTGTAAGGTGCTCGGGCTACAGGTGCCGCTCCTGGAATTAAATTGATTTGAAATTCTACTTGGCGAACTAGGGGAAGGCCAGGTAGATTTTCAGGAAAAATTTCTAGAAATTTTTTGACTACTGGTATGTCTTCTAGTTGTTTTTTGTATTACTTAGGCTATGAAAACTTGACATCCCTTGGATGTATACCTTTCGGTTTTTATACTAGATATGAGGTTTAGTCGAGTTTTACTTCGATCGCCTCAGATAATCAAAATTTTCATCGTTGATTGGGATATGGATGACTTTCTTTAGCATGATACTTGGATAACCAATTCATACTAATGATGACGTCGAAACTACCAAGTTTAATTGGCATAAGATCAATTTCGAAAGGTTTAACAAAATCAGGGTGCAACCTTGGATGACGGTATTATAAAACAGCGAGGTATAACGGGATTATAACTGTATTATATCATGAACAACTTGCCTCCATACATTACATAGTCAAAATTTGACAAGTGTTGTTATTTATACCACACATCCCGTAGTTAGGTTCTAACAAAAACTATAACTATTATCTAATCTAGTAGTCCGAGGGTCCTTTGTTTCTGCAGTTCCTGGTCTGAGGGCCCACTTTGTTACAAGTTTGACATCTGACAGTACAAGGTCCTGTGTGATGTAGAGTGCATTCTTACACAAAGGATGGTGGTCTTCTCAGTTGGAGTGGCAGCATAAGCTTTGACAGCTTCTTGCCTTCTATTTTGTTGTGATTGGTGATTATTGGTGTTGGTGTTACGGTAGTTGTTGTTGTTGCGGTAATTGTTGTTGTTATTGTTGAAAGTTCTTCTGTCGTCAAACTTTCGTTTATGATCACTTGATACTTGCACCGGAGCGTGCTTTGTTACCTGATCCATTAGCCTTTGGGCTATGTTAATGGCTTCTTCTAAAGTTTGAGGTTTAGAGGCGGTAACATTTCCTTCAATACTTCGAGGTAATCCTCCGATGAAAGCTTCCAGGAGTTTCTTGGTGTTTGGTACCATGTTCGGGCATAAGATTGCTAATTCTTGGCATCTTCTAACGTAAGGTTTAAGATCATTTCCCTTTACAGTCAGATTATAAAGTTCATCTTCCATCTTTCTGAATTCAGTTCGTGGATAATACTTGTTTGTTAAGAGTCTTTTCAATTCAGTACAAGTGATCTGATTGGCTTGATATATTCTAATAGGTTGGGCGTATGCATTCCACTAGGATAGGGCGTCATAAGTCAGGGTACCAGTAGCAAATGTTACTTTGTTTTCCTCGGTACATTTGCTACGAGAGAATACTAATTTAGTCCGTTCAAACCAGCGAATAAGGCTAACTGCTCCTTCCGTACCATTGAAGTATAAAGGTTGACAACATATGAACTCTTTATAGTTTCCTGTTTTTGCTACAGGAGTTCCAGTAGGTCCGGTGTTCCTGTTGGGATTACTAGTACTTGCCATTGTTGCAGCTTGTGCTTTCAGAGCTGCGGCGACACTGTCAGCAACTAGTTTCTTAATGGCAGCCTAAGTCATGGCAGGTGCTTCAGATGTTAATGTCCTTTTGGGAGGTATTCTATCAACATAAGACAACACGTAATAAGAATAATATCAAAAGTCTTAAAATGCAATGCTTATTTTTCCTTAAAATGCTTAAAGTTCAAAAATAAGCATTGTTATAATAGTGATATTAAAATCATAAATACTTATTTAATATGAATTCTAACAAGCTTCTGACTTATTTTCTAGAAGTTGCGGTGTGATTCATGGAGACAATGATATAGGATATAGGATAAATGAATCAGTATTAGAAAACAACAAGGTATAACAGGATTGCCATTGCATTATATTAGGAACAACTTGCCTTTGTACTGTACATAGTTAAGATTTCACAAGTGTTTTTATTTATACCACACATCCCGTGGCTAGGTTCTAATAAAAGCTATAACTAGGATCTAATCTAATAGTCTGATGGTCCTTCTTGGCTGTCCTTGATTGCATTCAGAA
>BQNB010211682.1:0-10182 GCA_026074375.1 Tanacetum coccineum
GCACCATTGTTTCTTTCCAGTTGTCACAAGTTTGATTCATATAGAATCGCATAAGTTACCTACATGAGCTTGTTTGATGTTGGCTCAAGCAGGATTTCCATCTTCACTGTGAGTAATATCACTCGGATGTTCTGGCAAAATCACAAGGATAATGCGTAGGACTTCTTAATATATATCTTGTTATTCAAATTGTGTGACTAAGCAAGCATAATTTGACAAGTGTCCTAATGAGATTTAGTGATCAGAGGCTGGAGCTGACTGCTACCTTTTCAAAATTGACTGACTCGGAGTGAGAAAGTCGATAGAAATGAGTGTAATCTTTGTGAGAAATGAAACAAGAGTCTGTTGAGAGACCTTGAGTGGCTGGGGAGGGTTGTGCATAGCGTCACTGGGTCCATGACTGTCTTCAATGTTAGACAACAACTTAGTGTTTCCGACAGTGTATGTATTGACCTGATTTTTGCCTAAGTGTTTGGAGGGCTTTTTTTTCACCCTTTATCCTTACATTTCTTTTTCATTCTTCAACCCCTTCAATGCTTACCGAGACTTCATAACTAACACCTTGTTGGGTTTGTTCTAGTGTTAGCTCCATCTCAGTCAGCATTATTCCCGATTCTTAATTTTTCTCCTTTTGTATCATACCTAAGGACTTCTACACTAACTAGTGTTTATCCCTGGGTAGATCCCTTCGGTTCTGGCTGGATCATGGGATTTGAATACCTATGCCTAACCACCTTATAACTCCATAAATTTAAGTACATGGTCGGTCTTTTGGGTATTCCATCATAAACAAAACCAAAATCATTGAAAGTTCAATCAAAGTGTTTGATATAAATATCAAAAGATTTACACTTTGAGAGTTTTTTCATCATCACTAAAAGCTCCCCCTTAACATGTGCATCGTAATCGTAGTACATGCTAAGTGTGGAGTGCATTGAGTCCATTTTATTCAATCACATTTCAATACAAATTAGATGCAGTTTAATCACATTTTCTCCCCTTATCCAAAATGTTAATCCCTTGATATTTTGGATATCAATTGATTAAACGTTCAGGGACAAAATGTTACACAATCTCTAACAGGAACATTTTAATGCTCCCCCTTAATATTTAAGGGTATATAAGATAGTGCTGAGTACAATAATTTGAAACTTTTTGAATTTACTAAGAAATTCTTGAAAATTTTATACTCGAGCACTCCTTATTATCACCATAATGTCTACACTACATATATACAAATTCATAAGTTTTTGTTATTCACGAGGATTGACCTGTTATGATAAGGACATCATATGATGAATCATATGGTCCTCTGAAGCAGCTAAAAGTCACCCTCGTACGGTCTCCCACCAACAAATTTCTCTAAGCTCCGCATAATCCTCCTAGTCTTTAGCTATTTATCAATTACCTGGATCATAGCTCCTGCTTTATCTCTATCACTTTATCTCTAGATAGTCTGAGGCAGATACTTCATCCGAATTCCCTTTAGATGATCATTAAGAGCAGTCCGAACATCATTGAGTTTAGTTCATCAATACGCATTAGTCTGTTCTTTTTGTCTCTGTTCTGGTAAATGAATCCTTTGGGATTGGAGTATGCTGAATAAGCTTCTCTTTGTTTAAGATCTGGTATGTATGTATCTAGCTTTGTGAGGTTGAGCTTCTTTTGGAAACTTTCGACACCTAATTAAAGATCTTCCACACGCCTTTGGATGATAATGCTTCTTGTAAACATTCGCAAGGAGACATTAAAAGCTAAGCGTTCTTCAACAGTGAGATTTGTCAACTTGCCTTGAACAAGAAGAAGTAGCATGTCTTAGATGTCTTGAATGCGAAGCCTTTTGAGATCGCCTTCTTTGAATTTGTACAACTTGTCATCATCTCTACGAACAGTGATCTAATCCAGATGTTGGTAATTCTGCGATTCAACAATTTCTAGCTTGGTGACAGCGATGATTCTTCGTTTGGAGTAGACATCACGAGCAGATTCCCTGTTAACAGCAAATGCATAGAATTGTTGTTGTTTTCGTCCCCAATGTGAGATTCCCTAGAGTGCATGCTTGTCATAGTCAACCAGCACTTAACTCCACATTGTGTTAGGGACCAAATCTTCAATCCATTTGATGTGCCTGTAATCTGCAGCCTTGGTCTTTGTCACCGAAGTTGTATATTTTCGGCTTGAGTCACCACCACTTAGATATGCAAGGTCGTTGTTGATGAAGTGGTCAAAAGGAATGACTTGACGACCGCGAGAATTAGGTATCAATGGTAATGGCTTGCGCAGATCATGGGGATATTGTTGGCCTTCAGGGTTGTTCCAGTCTAATTGATCAGTGGTTGCCTTGTAGACTTCTTCTAGGAAATATTCAAGTTCTACCAGACTCTTGCATGATCCCTTCATAAGCTCGAATGTTGGACCGGTTAATAATTTAGGAGTTAAGGTATCAACTTTAAGTCGGTTCATCACGAATGCTGAGAAATCAAGAGGAGTGTCCATTAGCTCATTAAAAGACTCATGTGGCCCTTCCATCTGGGCCAAAGAGCTTATCCAAGGTTGAACTGGTCCATCAGGCAAAGTCTTGTTCCAATGACGATCGGGAGTAGGAGGTCTTGTTGGTTTCTGAAACCAATCAGGATGCTGAGAGGTCTCTTCATCAGGCTGATCTTCAGTAACTCCTATTTCGAACTCCTGATGTGCCAGCAGACTTGTGAGAGATTTTAACCCTTCACTTGACTTGCTAGATGCCTTGGAGGTCTTTTCCTTTGGTGCACTGGTTGACTCTGGTTCTTTACCAGCACTTCTTCACTTCGACCCCCGGTTTGATCCAGCGGAGGGTTCTTCGTCTTTATCCTCATCATCTCTACATCTTTTAAATGAAACAGTATCTCCATAAGTGTCAAGTATGAGCTTGTCACTTTCGTAAGCGTCAACCAGTGCATTGTAGAGATTCTTTTGTTCATCAAATTTGTGGATTAACTTATTGCTTTCCATCTTGTCTATGAGAATCTTCTTCAGCTCTAATTCAGATAGGTTGGCGGCTACAGTATGAGATGTCTTAGATTCATTGGATGAACGAGTCATAACCTCAGCTTCGAGTTGTTCATTGACAGTCTTCTCAATTTTTGGCAAAATCTTAGAGACTTTAGCTTTAACTTGATTCTTGATTATTTTCTTAATGTTATCATCAAGTTTATTGATGAATTCTGCATTTTTAGCTTTGGCTTCATCTTTGAGTCTTTTGGATTGTAACTGAACAGCTGTTTTAATGGCTTCATACATCTTGTTGGCAAGGTACGCATCAACAATGCCAGGAATTGAAGAAACTGATGTAGCAAATTGATTCGTTTGATTGAACTCTAAGAAGTTATTTTCCAAAGTTTTTAGTCTATGGTAAAACCCGAATAAAGAGCCAAAAATGGGAAGATCTTATAAGGAGGAGCTTGGAATAGTTGTTGGTGTAGGAACTGGTGTTTGTTGCAGATGTGTAATGAGAGGAGTGGGTGGTAGAGGAGTGGTTGTTACAGACAAGAGAGGTAGCTCAGCAATAGCAGTAACTGGAACATCTACTAAAGAAGTTGACTCAGTGTTAAGATTGAATATAGAGTCAATTCCTGTAACCGGACTGGGGTTGAGCATGTTAGAAACGAAGCTAGATGACATCGAAGAACTCTGTTGTTGACCTTTAGGATTGATCGGAGCGGTGATTATCACATGAGTATCTTCTGTTACTTGAGTAGGTTGAACATTGGTCTGTTAAGCATTTGTCATTTCAATATCTTGTCCTTCCAGATTGACGTTCACGTCCTTGTATAATTCATTTGCTTCGACCTCTTCATTTGTCTCCTCTTCATCTTGTTTGTCTCCCTCAACATTCGCACCTTGAATTTCTTCATCATTGTCTTCATCAACAGTGGATTCAACATGAGACGGTGTTTGAACCCAAGGATCAAAGCTATCTTCTTATTTATCTTCTTCATCATTATATTCCTTTCCTTTATCATCTTGATTATCAACATTGTCATTATCATCATCATTCACGGCTACTTCATCATCATCCTCCTCTTCACTGGACTTCCAAGAGATTTGCTCGTCATCAGATCCATATGTTGGTACATCGAGAACCCCTGGTATATCACCAATTCCTTCATCTGCACCTGAGCCACTGGCATGAGAGCTGTGAGTTTGTGTCAGGCTTCTTTTAGTGGATAGCTTCATTTGTTCAGCTTCAGTTAAAGCAACCTCAGATAGCACCGTTAGACCTTTAGCTTTAGACGTCTTTGCGGGTTGCTTCTTCTTGGCAGGTTTAGCCGCCTTTGCTGAAGACTTAAGTCTTTTGCATTTAGTAGTTGGAGGGTCAGATCCAACTTGCTTCTTCTTGACACTTGCTTTTGTTTTTGGAGGTTCAGCTCCAGAAGCAATGGCATAGTACTCTTTGTAGGATTCAGAGTTTTTAATGTCTTTATTTGTTAATTCATTAGGCAAAATGGCACCATACAGTTGTGTATCCTTATGCCTGGAGACAACCTTTATCGTGGTAAACATGTAGTCATCCCAGTCATAGTGCCAATTAACACTGTTCCATCTTGGAATTGATTGATCCTTAATCATGAAGAAGTTGACGATGACCTTGGTGAAGCGAGGGTAGTACATCTCATTACTCTTCTTGACATTCTTGTTCTCTACTTGATAAACGAAATCTTCCCACAGAAGGTAGGCATAGTCTACATACTTCTTATGGTACATGCCTGGTATGTGCTTAATTACACATACCTTTTACCTAATTAAACGAGCTAAAATGACCAATAATGACCAAAAACGGACATAAAATGCCAAATATATGCTTGTTTTGCTTTATATACTGTGCAGGTAATGGATATTCACTAAAGGACAAAAACAAAGCCAAAACTGACAAAACCAAGCACGAGAATGGAAAGAGCGTCAAAAAGTCAAAGTCAACAAGTCAAACTCAAACTCAAAGTCAACAAGTCAAAGACCAAGCCGAAAACGAAGAAATCATAAATGGACCAACCCGCACCTATTTAATGGGCCGGGTCAGCCCATTAAGACTTTATCTAAAAGTCTTACAAGTAAAAAAAGCTTTTTGGACGATCTGAAAAAAAAAAAAAAAAAAAAGAAAAAAAAAAGAAAATAAAATGTCCAGGAAGTTTTGGACAAATCTGAAGCATATTTATGATAGTATCCAGATCAAAAGAATATCTCTTTGTGTTCAGCTTGAATCTGATGGAATGCTTGTGGTAAGAGGCAAAAGTCCAGAATTCATGCATGTAGATAGCAGGGACACTTGCAGTGATCAAGACGGCTGGATAAAAAGGTGTGAGAGAAAGAACATCCAAAGCAACTTGAAAGGTGGGTTCTTTAGGTTTGGACGTGGTGCTCAATCTGTAGTTGCAACTTCCAATCTGTAGACATTGTTCCCGTGGAACGAGAGCATCGTCCAGGGCTTGTTGTTGTTCTTTTGTGATACTTATGATTCTGCTAAGAAAGAGTCGATACATTTTATTATAAACAAGTTTATATAGACATTATATATAGAGACTCTGAATTGGCACTTAATGCATATAACACATTTTGAGACATAACCCTGAAAAGAGTGAACTTATATTGGCTTAGTTGGATAAATCCAATTTTAACTTGATTAGATTTCAAAGATAATCAATTTTAAATTTGCTACCTAACACAAGTTTTAGATCACCTTTTAGTTAGAATCTAAGTGTTTATGATAATTAGCCTTTTCGTTTCTATTAAGCATGAATGAATCTGGTTGATTAGGTGAAAACTATGAATTAGTTCACAATTGCGAATTAGGACATAGTAGGAGATTACGAATTCAGATACTATAAAACGGGGATGGGTGGGAGTGTTATAAAACAATTATAGATTTTGTCACTTTCACCCCCTACACTTTGAGATCTTTTCCATATATCAATTATAAGGATATTTAGGCATATATAAGATAATACATTGGCACATTTAGTCCCTATGGTTTTAACTATAATACCTAATACCTTAAATAAGCACATATTCTCTCAAAAGGCATGAACAAATAACATTTAAGGCACTCATAAGCTAAACTTAATTAACTTTTTAAAAAAAATGATATTCTGTTATTGTTTAAAAACCTTTATTCCTTTTATCAAACAACTTTCTAAAGAAGATAATTTGACATTTTCTCCCCCTCAAGCAATGACTCGTTTTCTATTTAAAGAGCAGTAGTCGTTGTTTGAGAAGTCGAATGTCTTTGAAAAAAATATTTTTTGATGATAAAATGTTTTTATTATGAAAAACAAACACCAATTGTAAATAAGATTTCTCTTATTTTTACACATAAGTGCACTGACACGTACGGTTATGGAAATATCGGAAGCACGGGTTGTGTTGTAAAGTAAACACAAGACATTGCATGGTCATAAAGTAGACCATGCCCGAGAATAAATTCTCGTTGAAAGGTCAAGTTTCCTTTTTGACGGAATACTTGCCTTTAAGATGATGACCGGGTTGCTATCAGAAAGCTTGCCTTTAAGATGATGACCGAGTGCTATCTGAAATAATAGCCACCGCTTTTTGGGCATGTTTTGAAAACATTTGAACTTCTGCCCTCGAACTAACAAAATCATTTACGCCACTAAAGCCTCGTATCAATATTGAATGATAGTTCTAAGACCGTAAATTGTTTATCGGTTTTCAGAAGACATGCCATTATTTATTCTTTTTATATTTTCACGTTTTTTTTTAATTTTTTCTTTGATTTTAGAATTTATATATATTGTATTTGTTATTTATAAAAAAATTTTGGAAAAATGAAAAAAAAATCTTTTTGTTTTTTATGTATATATACATATTATAACAGGATATTTGAATAGGTACTGATAGTAGTTTTTATACACTATAAAATATATGATAATATATTACCAAAAGAGCAATTAAAAACTTTTCTAAAGTCTCCCTTAAGAAAAGCTCACTCTAAAAGATATATATAATATATAATACGTAATTAACCGGAAAAATCCAACACCCACGGTCGGTTACCCCAACGACTTGTGAAAATTAAAACCTTGCTTATAAGCTTATATTAATTATTTGAATGAGAGAAAAGGATATTTTTTTAGTAACTATAACTACTAAATAAAATCAACAATTAAAATGAACAATTAAAAGTAATTAAACACTTAAACTAATTAACAAGAGCAAATAAAACGCGACAAATAAGCAAATATACTAAAATTAACTCCTAAAAATGCAAACTAAATTTCTAAACCTAAATTAGGACAAACGTAAAAATTTTAAGAAAAGGAAAAACATTTTTTTGATTATTTTTGAATTTATTATGAATTAAAAACTATTTTAATCTAATTAATCCTAAAAAATACAAATTAAAGATCCTAAAAAAAAATTTAGAAAAATGATTTTTAAAACTTAGAAAAGTCTAAAGAACTTAAAAACTCAGAAAACTATTTTTAACTATTTTTAAAATTAAAATTCTATTTTTAAAATTAAAAATAAAGGCTTAAAAATGAAAATTAAAATCTAAAAGTGGTGAAAATGATTTTTCTGAATGTAAACCTAAAAATATTTATTCAAATACTAAAAATTATTTTTTTGTATTTTTCTGAAACTTTTTTCTATTTTTTATGAATTTTCTAAGATTAAAACTTACGAAAAATGATTAAAATTAAACTAATTAATGGAAAATTACGAAAAATTCAGGAAAAATCCTAAATGCAACAAGGTTTACTAGAAAATTAAGAAAACTTACCCATCTAAATAAATAAGCTTCTAAATGTAAACAAGAAGCTACGGCTTTATTATTCTTAAAAAGGAGTTAAGAAAGTGATAAAAAGTAAAGTGTTGTACAAGAGCTCACGTATGAGCTATTGTAGCACACTTGTTAACACTTTGGGAAATGACAAGAGGTGCGTAGGGTTTCAATGTCTGTCAACACCTTTATGCTATTTTTTTATTTTTTTTTATTTTTTAAAACTTAAAGAACAAAAGTTGTAAAACAAGCTAATGTGAGCAACTTTAATAAAGGCAACATAAGCTCTAAACCAAAAATAAGCTCTTAAAAGCTTTTGAAAGCAACTGTCAACAGAAAGTAAGGGTTTGAGCTCACTTTTGCTTATTTTTACTAAAAGCTTTGCACATACTTCAATATAAGCTTAAATTACAAACTAAAAGCTGACCTATGAAGCTTATGATGTCTACAAGCTAAAAATGAAAAGCTACTTGAGCTGAAAACACATTAAGCTAACTGAAATAGGAGATTAAAAAGCTAAACTAAGAAGGTAACTCAAAAAGTTCAAAAATAAGACAAACTCTAATACTCAATAAGCCAAGACAGAAGCTGAGCTTATGGAGTATTAACTAACCACTTATAAGCTATGAGTTCAAGTAATAAAAACAGGTCTAATAAGCTAAGTTTATAAAATTAAAAGCTAATCTAAGTTACTACTGTTTTTGGTATTTTTGGATTTTTTATGACTTTTTAAGCTGAATGTACTTAAGTGATTAAGCTAGAAAATGAAAAATAAGACTTGATCTATGCTAAACTATATATAAGCTATAAGCTACTTGAAATTTAGATCCTAAATCCTACATTAACTAGCTTAAATGAAACTAAAAAAGTCAGCAGTAGCAACCTAAGTTACTACTGCTGATGCAATATGCAAAAGCACAAATCCCTAATGCAGGTGACTTCTTTGATAGAACCTACACTATCACACTTAAAAGAATGCAAATGAACTTGACACAAACAAGAACACAACTCAAGGGCTTAAAATCAAAATTTCTCTATCTAAACTAACTGAAATCCTCCCCTGGTGCACAGGCAAACATATTAAGCCTTAAAATTATTTTAAGTTTAATCTAACTTATGAAATCTTTTTAAAACTCAATCAAATTTGAAAACAAAATTGACCAAAGAAAAGTTTCTAAGATAATTTGACTATTGGTGGTCAAACTAGCTTATTCCAAACACTCCTTATGCTATGACAGATTTTAGTTAACTTATTGAAAACTAAATCCAGCTATTAAAACCTTACTACCAGACATTAAATAGCTTAAAACTATCCTAGCAAACATAAATCTACAACTTCTAAGCTGAAATCAAAGGTCTACAAACTAATCTAACTATATTTTTGGTTTTTATGGCTTTTAAAGACAAATAATGAAAAACTTAACTCTAAACTATATTAGCTAAAAACAGATAAGAAAATATGAATAATAAGCACAAATTAACTAAGATAAGCATAAATAAGCACTGGATTATCAAATAAGCACAACTAATTAGCAAGTAAGCAAGCCTTTAAACTAGTAACTCAAACAATGAAATTAAATGAAGACTTACAAGGGTGCTTCAGCTAAACAGAAGCATTAAGCAGCTTCAAGCTCTAGCTTATCCTTATGGATAAGCTAGTAAAGTCCATGGGAGCTCTTCCAAAGCTAGCTCCCCATCCATAAGCTTATAAACTATTAAGCCAAGGTAATTAACTGATTTTATGTTTTAAGTGTGATTAATGGCTAAATTTAGCTCTATTGTAAACTTATAGACTTGCAAGAGCTTATTAGATTCTGTGAGAGCTTATTAGTGGCTTATGAAATAGTAAAAAGACATTGGAAAGGATTAAGAGGTTATGAGTAGAAAACACTTATGAAAACTGAAAAGAAGATTTTATTAAACACTTAAAAAGGATTACAATGCTTTTAGAATTGAAAGTTTCAATAAACTAAAAGTTTACCTTTAAAAGCTAAAATTACAAGCTACTTTTATACTTAAAGAAAAAAAATATACAGGGAGAAAAGATAATGTGTGTGTGAGCTGAGGCATCTATTTATAGCTCAAATGAGAAGCTTCTAGCCTTGCCTTGCTGCCCACGCTCCTGCCAATCATTGCCATCCATTTTCCCAATCATTGGAGCTTTGATCTTGGCCGTTTGATCAAGTTTGTGCACACACGGATTGCCAGCGTGACAATCCGTGATGTGACAGCTTGTCTTACTTCTGAGAGTAATTCTTATGTAAATTTCCAGTCTTCTTGTGCTTTTACTCAATCCTTCATGTGACTCCTTGCTTGCTTTGACCATTAAGATGCTTGAAATGACGATTAAACCTTGCTATCTTGTACTAGCTTGCTTGAATTGACGTATTTAACCCTTAATTAATAAA
>BQNB010211685.1:0-10182 GCA_026074375.1 Tanacetum coccineum
GGTTTTCTCCGCCTAAAGGGAGCTTGTTGACATAGTGAAATCTCGAGTGGAGTACTCGGGGAGTGGAGTAGGAACGAAGAGGTGCTTCGTTGCCGAACCACTATAAATCTTGGTGTCTTGGTTTGATCGTTTCTTTCTCTATCTCTATATTGTTATTGTTTACTTAGTTCATTTCATTAGATATTTTAGTTGTGGTTCATATTTTTGATTGATTGACATACAACTCGAATCAAACAATTTTCTAAGCAAAGTTTTAAAACGGCCAATTAACCGGTAAACTATTCAACACCCCTTCTAGTTTCCTACACTGTGTGATCTTTCTGTGTGGTTCTTCACCCTAAACATACTCCAGCTTGTAGTCTTTAGGTGTGGTATGTTATCGGGGTTGCGACCCTAAGAGTGTTGGTACGCGTTGATGATAAGACTAGCTGGGATGCTAGGTCTTGGTACATGATTAGCGGGAATGCTAAATCATGGGTTCTTGATTGTTATGCATATATTCACTGTCATATAGCATAATTGTCCAACTGTTTGAGATATTGGCACATCGACTGGGTTTTGAGTCAAACCTACGAGCTCACCAACATTATTGTTGACGTTTTCGAGTATCATTTTCAGGTGAAGTTAATGATCGTTAAAGTGAGGTGCTTGTAGCAGACTTTTAGAGAATCCCGTAGCAATCTTGTTTGCGAAGTCTTGCATTTTGATGTTTTTTTATGAATTTGCTTTCTTGAGGATTGAGGATAAGATTGTATGGACCCCGCGATGGCTTAAGATTATAATAATTGGCGACTATGTGATGTGTTTTTGACTTGGGACATCACTCAAAGTTGTATTGAGGTTGATGGTCTTCATGACACTTATCATTTATGCATTTTAGATTTTCTCTATTTTGTATCTTGTGTTATGATTGATTATTATGTTGCATTCCCGTGTTTCTGCCTATGACGGGGTGTGACAGGTTTGATTTAGAGTGTGGTTATTTAAGGTTGTGGTTGTATGTATCTTGGCACGGCAAACTGTTGTGTACTGTTAATTATACATATTACTAATTATCATCACATGTGGTGATAAAATAGTTGTAGGCTGGGCTTTTTTTTTGTATTTGACTATTGTTGTGGGTTGTTATATGTTGCCAATAGTTGTGCATGTCAGGTTTTGTTTGTATTGGCCTATTGTTGTAAGTTGTTGTGGTGGGATTTTTCCTTTTTATGGGTATGATATTGGTAATGCGAGTATGTGTCATTGACAGTGGTTTCGACGCCTTTTATCATACTTTCTATACCTACCCAGTGTTGTTGTCTGTGAGTAGCTTACGTTGTGTTATAAGGTATAATTCCTTTACAGTAATAGGGCGTAACAAATTCAAGCGGTTTCGATAAAGGTTGTTGTTATTTAGGGTTGTGGTCCATTGTCTTTTGGCGAGGCAAACTTCTTAGTTTGGAGCCACGGCAAGTGCGTCCCGTCCTTTGTGGGAGGCTTTGACAGAATTCAAAAACTAATAACTATTATGGGTACGTATCTCATATGGCATATGTATTTTTAACGCCACGAATTGACTATGCGGTAGGTTAACTTGGTGTTTTTCCAAATTGTATGCAATGATAATATTCCAAAATATTCGCACGCGTCTTGGCGAGGCAACGCTGACAAGCCTGTGCTTGCAGCCATGTTGTGCTGGTCGTCATTCTCTTTGGAGCCACCCTTATAAATCTGAGCCACCAAGGTAGTATATCCTTCTCCGTCGACCACCCCTAAATCTTAGTCATTGAATCCTTACATGGATATAGGGATGGCCATCAGAGTGTCGTAAGGGTTTTGCACTGTCACGCGTGTTCGCATATAGAAAATCGCTTCTACTTCGACGCGCGTGAGAGTGATAAAACCCTTATCATGTAGTCGGATTCTACATTGTCCTTTTTAACTATTGTGTTGTGGGATGTTGTTGTGGCATTTTGTTGATGTGTATGTGACAACGAGATATGATGGTATTTACTATGTGTCAACGATCAGTGAACTCTTATGAGGACACGTACAACTGTCAACACGACACGTACTATTGTTACCAATATTGGCCTACATAAAATTTGTCGCCACATCTCAGGATGATTAGACCTGTTATTTAAGGTTGGGGTGATTTGCATCTTGGCAGGGAGAATTAATCAGTTTGTAGCCATGGCAATAACATCCCATCCTTCATGTTCTAATTTCTGAGAGTCTGTGACAAACTTAAGAAATTGACTAATGTTGTGGCTGAATATCAGGCCCTTATTACTATTATGGGTAAGTATCGTATTCTGTGTATGGTTTTTTAAATTTACGGATCGACCATACTGTATGCTAACATATTATTTTATACAATGTAGGCGATGATGATATGTCAACATTTGCGAGTTCCTTATTTGTAGGGAAGTATCAAATGGGCATGTGTCTTAGCGAGGCGGGGCTAATAAATACGTATTCACAGTCATGTTGTGCCTAGCGCCCTCCTATTTAGAACTGAAAGATTCATGAAAACTATGATCCGGTGGTCTTGGTGAGTCAAACCACATGATAGCCATTTTAGTGAGAGAGAGTAGTGAGATGGAAGATGAACTTGATATTAGATGGATATGAATGAAAGATACAAATGACTCAACCCCTCCATGGAAGCCATAGAGGGGTATATAGCCCATACGCCTCTAAACTATACATAGTTGCCTATTCTAGTCCTCGCGTATGTGACTATGATAAACTATGGTAATTCCGTAATGTCGTCACGTAAAAGTGAATTCCTAACAATCTTCCCCCATAGGACGATATACGGAATTACTTACAATATTTTCCTAACAAGTACATAATGATTAAGAACAAGAACTTCCATGAAGCTTCATATGCTGATGACGTCTTCTGTGGTGTTTGACTTCAGGTCTGCACTCCAACATGAATCATCTTTGTAGTACTTTGTAGGAGAAATATTGTAGTAGGCACGAACTAAGTAACCCATACACTTTCGTTTAAGGAGAAGCTTCTGAATTAGCTTCCCCCTAATTCGTGCCTCATATACATGATTTAGAAGCTTTCAAAGCTTCCCCCCAAACTAGCAATGAATCAGCTTCCCCCTAATTCATGCCACATATTCTTTATTTAGAAGCTTTCAAAGCTTCCCTCCCAAACTAACAATGAATCAGCTTCCCCCTAATTCATGCCACATATTCTTTATTTAGAAGCTTTCAAAGCTTCCCCCCAAACTAGCAATCCTTCCTTGATCAGTTTCAAAGCTTACTTACAAGCTTAGAATAATTAAGTGCACATCGGAACTGGTAGGATACCACATCAAATATTACTGATCCTTTAAGAATAAGCTTAGTGATTGATCGTTTGGGGGTTAACATTATTTGGATCAGCAATGTATCTTCTCACGCTTGAATAATTCTTCACACAACACTTCCCCTGGGAATTCAAATGATGCATATAAAAGTTCTCAAGATATCACTTCCCCCATGTGTCTGAAGAAATGCACCCAAAAACCATAGGTTAAAGCACTGATATTCTCTGCGGTTATGACATTTGTCTTCCTGGTATGGCGTAACTTAAAAAAATTCAAGAAAGATGCCCTATGTCAAGCTTTCAAGAATAAGAAAGGAAAAGGCTCAAGGGTGAATCTTCTCCTTCCCCCTTGCTGGTTTCGACATGTCGGAATCAACAACACCTTGGACGCGCATTTACTTGAGTACTTGTGTGAGGAATAAATTAGCTCAGATCTTACCCGTAAGAATCAATTGCTGATCAAATCTCTACTCATAACCTCTCTCTGGCTATTATTTTACCAACCGATTTGTAGGCTGTTTGAAGTAACCACTGATGAAGTAAACCCGATATACCAAACTTGAAACTGAAGTAGAATTTCCCGTTCTTGTGACTTAAGCTTGCACTAATGTTAGAAGAACGGTGTAGAGAATTTGTGCTCCAAGCAAATCTCTAAGTACTCAATACGCCATCAAAGTATTAGACTTTCATCACCTCTTGCGATTATCCACATCGTCTTAGCGTGTGACACTGAGTACTACAATGTAACTCCTTTAAGTGATAGTTAACCAGGTCATCAACCATCCACCCCTTGACTGCTGGAAACTAGATAAACCAAGTCTTCAACTTAAATTAAGCTTATCATTGAAAGTCATGCATCCAGCCAACCCCGACTTCAAGATAAAATAAGAACACGCCTTCGTGAGATGCCACTTCAATCTCAAATAAGTGATACCCGATCAACTCCGTAGTCACTTAATAAAATTAATTCCAAATCTAGCCTTTAAGTTTCATGATTCTTTATCCAAATGGATCCCGGTCTCGTCACAAATCTTGTCACTTTGTCATTTTAAACCACGAATGCAACTGATAAGCATATAATCGCAAATGTATCCATTAACAACTAAATATAGCAAGAAATCATCCCAAGTGAGTCATTTAGCTAAATTTAGTTTTAATACGAAACATTTAATACTCAAACAGTTGTACCCGGGTCCATCATAAACTCAGCCTATGTTTAATTTTACTTGGCCCATACATGAATAACAACATAAACAAGCCCGATCCAAAAGAAATGGATAACACATGGATATATAAAAGTCATACATCCCTAATTACTCTCAACCCTAATCACAACACACACTTATCAATTCATCCGCCCACATCCTTTTTTTTCTTTTCAAAAAGCAGATTCAAACTCAGTTTAGTCTTCCATCTGTATATCGACACAAATCCCTTTATTTCATACAAATCCACGAGATCCTATAACAAGAATGAACGAACCAGCTAATCTATAATTTTTTGAACCACATAGGCTTTAAAAATGAAGATGAAATATACATGGCTTCAAGATCTTGTAAACAAACAAGGTCTCGGGTAGGTGTTTTTTTGTTTTTGAGTCTTGAAACGAATCAAAGAAAATATTATAACCCAAGTGTTATAAGTATTTCCTTTAAATTCGGATATTAAAGATGGGTTATACCCAACATAAACGAGTCTTGTTGAGATGATGTAATGGTGTGGAGATGGATGTGACGATGGGATAGGATTTAGTTATTGGATTTGTGAAGTTGAATTGATGGCTGTTGAAGTTGTTGTTGTTGATCGAGTCAATTGAGTCTTATATGGGTCTGATCTACTCTCCTTCTTTATTTCTGTCGATGTCAGTTAAGTTAGAGTGACTCAGTTGAGTTGACCCGAGTCAACTCGGTAATTACCGAGTTGACTCGGTTTGGGTTGGGGCTTGTACTAGATCGGTTCATAATAATGGACTAGATCGGGGCTTAAAGGCATCAACTAGTTCGATTCACATTGTTAAAGACTCGTTCGGTCCACATTGTTAATAACTCGTTCGGTCCATATTGACAATCACTCGTTCAGTCCAGATTGAGAATCACTCGTTCGATCCACATTGAGAATCACTCGTTCGGTTCACACAGATAAAACTCGTTCGGTCCACAAGGGTGTACACTCGTTCTGTTCGAACTAATCTTAACTAGATCGGTGAACAAAGAATGAACTAGTTCGGTTCACTTCTTTGTCTTCTTCATTTCATGTAGAACTATGGACCATCAACAGGAAGATAAGCAAACCACAAAACAACAAAAAACTTTAATAAGCTCATCTGTTGAGTATTTTGGGAAACGAAGAGACCAAAAAAATAACAAAACTGTTATTAAAATATAAAAATTTACGACACAAAAAAAACAATATCTCTTAGTTTTTTTTTCAAAAAAAACACAAAAAATAAGAAGTGAATAAGCTTATAATAAGCTGTAGCACACGAAACAACAAACACAAATAAGTGACAGATTTGAGACTAATTCGAGACCATCCGGACATAAATAAAACCGACCCAAGAGTATGTAGCCATGGCTCTTGATACCAATTGACAGATTCATGAAAACTATGATCCGGTGGTCTTGGTGAGTCAAACCACATGATAGCCATTTTAGTGAGAGAGAGTAGTGAGATGGAAGATGAACTTGATATTAGATGGATATGAATGAAAGATACAAATGACTCAACCCCTCTATGGAAGCCATAGAGGGGTATATATAGCCCATACGCCTCTAAACTATACATAGTTGCCTATTCTAGTCCTCGCGTATGTGACTATGATAAACTATGGTAATTCTGTAATGTCGTCACGTAAAAGTGAATTCCCAACAATCTTCCCCCACGGGACGATATACAGAATTACTTACAATAATTTCCTAACAAGTACATAATGATTAAGAACAAGAACTTCCATGAAGCTTCATATGCTGATGACGTCTTCTATGGTGCTTGACTTTAAGTCTGCACTCCAACATGAATCATCTTTGTAGTACTTTGTAGGAGAAATACTGTAACTACAAGGGCTAAAACTGTCAAGTGCACAAAGACTTATAACCAAGGACATGCGATGCAAAGAGTGTTATAACTTTTGGGGACTATTTCTGCCAAGTCCCCAAAAGTTATTTAACCACAAGGACCATGGGTGCAATCGAACTTATCACTTTGAGGGACCTATCTTGCCCAAACCTCAAACCTTTCCCCACACAATTTCGAAACACTGTTTATCCCTGTCAATATTTCCCGCCAAATCCTTATTACCCCACAAGCTGTCTCTATCACCCTCGTTTGACCTCCATAATGCATCCAAACCTCTCACCATCTCATAGCCCTACACCCCCACATGGATTGCCATGTTGGCAATCCAAACCCACACAAAAACCAATCAATGGTTGAGAGCAATCGACTTGGGCATCAAGAATTTTGAAGGGACAGGATGTGCTTTCCTTTGCACTCTCACAACAAACACAACCCTTTTGTTGTGTCTACAAAGAAACACAAAGGCAAGAAGACAAAGAACAAGCCTAGTCGTATTTTCTACTATAAAAAGATTGTAAAGCCATTGTGGCTGAAAGTAGTTTTTAAGTAGTTTTACAAGTAGCTTTTTAGTTTTAAGTTAGTTTTTAAAAGTTTAAAAGTTTTTATTGTACTTGTATTTTGATTTTAATGAAATTCAGTTAAGGTTTCAGCAACACCTTGGACGCGCATTTACTTGAGTACTTGTGTGAGGAATAAATTAGCTCAGATTTAACCCGTGAGAATCAATTGCTGATCAAATCTCTACTCATCACCTCTCTCTGGCTATCATGTTACCAACCGTTTCGAAGGCTATTTAAAGTAACCACTGATGAAGTAAACCCAATATACCAAACTTGAAACTGAAGAAGAATTTTCCGTTCTTGTGACTTAAGCTTGCGCTAATGTTGTAAAAAACGTTGAGAGTAATTTGTGCTCCAAGCAAATCTCTAAGTACTCAATACCCCTACCCAAAGTATGAGACTTTCATCACCTCTTAGCGATCCATCCACACTCTTAGCGTGTTGACGACTGATTACTACCAATGTAACTCCTTTAAGTGATAGTTAACCAGGTCTTCAACCATCCACCCCTTGACTGCTGGAAACTAGATAAACCAAGTCTTCAACTTAAATTAAGCTCGAGCAAGTTATCATTGAAATCATGCATCCAACCAACCCCGATTTCAAGATAAAATAAGAACACGCCTTCGAAAAATGCCCACTTCAAATCTCAAAAAGTGAGAACCCCCGATCAACTCCGTAGTCACTTAACATTAATATCCAAATCTACCTTTTGGGACGTTTTAGTGAATCTTATTCGGATCGATTTTAGTGTTATGTATCATGTTTTGGGTGTGTTTGTGGTTATCAAATAACATACACGGGATTTTACAATCCTATGATTAAAACCGTAAAAAAATCGCTTTTTACGGATTATAAATCAAGAAAAAAACCCCCCGTGAATAAAAAGATTAAATGTTTTTGGTGAAATCGTTGTTGATGTTGAATGAAGTAAGCTTTTATGAAAGATATGAGCTAAAACGATGAACGGTGCACGATTTTTGGAGGCTTGAGATGATTAATGGATGATGAAAACACAATTATGGACTAACATATGTATGTTTGTGTTTAAACAATAAGTGGATTATAAAACAAACAAAGACGAAGTCTGAATTGGGTTTGAAATTCAGGGACCAATCTTGTCACTCTTGAAATTTAGGTAATTAATAAGATATTTCCCTCCAATTTGTTATCTTCTTTTCGTGTTGAAAACTGTAGAAATAAGAACGATTATGGATTTGATATTATGAACCGGTACGGTTATCGTCGGTGAGAAGTGAATACACCACGATGATCGAAACGATGTCACGAACACGATGGTATATATCTCAAGTCCCGTGGATTACCGACACTCGAAACCGAAAAACAAAAAAAAATGCTAGATCGGTTCCCTTGTTCGGTCCACGCTTGTTCGATCCACCCTCGTTCGATCCACCCTTGTTCGGTCCACCCTTGTTCGATCCACCCTTGTTCGATCCACCCTCGTTCGATCCATCCTCGTTCGATCCACCCTTGTTCGATCCATAAAGAGTTCACTCGTTCGGTCTTGAAGAGTTTGGAACTCGTTCGGTCCTTACAAAAAAAACACTCGATCGGCTCAACAAGAAAAATCACTCGTTCGGTTGAGTCACAACTTTACTCGTTCGATCCTTCTTGTTTATCTACTCGTTCGATCCTTGCAATATTTCGCTCGTTCGATCCAAAGAAAATTTGCGCTCGTTCGGTTGTGTACAATCGTCCTTGTTGCTAAGTTTGTGGATCTTGGTCTTGTGCTTGTCTTAAACACCAAAACTGCAAAAACTACTATGTTTTTGTGAAGGAAAGAAGCAACTTTTTATCTTTGACCACACCAAAACGCACCCTTAATGGTAAAATGAACATAGACGTTTTGTTGATTTTTCATTATATCAAACCAAAACGCATGACAATAAGCCCAAAATGAAACTGTATAGAAAGCCCAATGTAAATTTGCCACTAACGAAAAAAAAAACAATTAGTGAAACGAAAATACAATAACAGTACGCAAAAAAATAATTAATAAGCGAATTAAAAAAAAAAAAAACAATAAGCTAAAAAAATAAGCCACCCACAACAAAAAACTAAAGATCCCAAGGTGAAACCATGGCTCTTGATACCAATTACTGTCTACGTAAACTAAGATCCGGTGGTCTTGGTGAGTGAAACCACATGATAACCATTTTAGTGAGAGAGAGTAGAGAGAGAAAAAAGATGACTTGTTGATATTTATGTGTAAAAAATGGATGAAGGATACAAATGACTTGACAAATGCCGAAATGACTCAACCACCACTAAGGAAGCCATGAAGATGGGTTAGTTAAAGCCCATACACTCAAAACTATACATATTGCCTATTCTAGTCCTCGTGTAAGTTACTATTATAAACAATGGTAATTCTGTAATGTCGACCACGTAAAAGTGAATCCCAACATGAATATTTAATCCCTCAAAATGAGTATCTCAAAGAAAATCATTACAGGTCTTATGGCTGTGTACGGGCAGTGTAGTCACGTGAGTATGTTTGTATAAAGTTTTAAATGTTTAGAGGCAGTGTCTTGTTTCCGATATCTGTAATGTTTGATGATTAATAACGGACAAGGCTTATGGATGTAAGTATCCAACTTACTTTGCAGTACTAGGATGTGTCTCGACCTAAGTCTGTTGTACTATTGGTCTGAAATGAATAGTTCGACTATCTCTTCCGTCGATAGGTGTTTATCTGGTTTAAGGAGGGTTGCATTACCTATTGGATAAGGTTGTACCAGTCGGGGACCGCTCCAGGACCCAACAGCAGCGACCATAACGTCAATACTATAACAAATGATGATGGGATGTCGAGAATGAGGACATTTCGAGAAACAATATTCCCAGAATAAAGTTCAATAAATGAGAGGAGCTCGCGGGAGAGCTTATGCGATAGACGGCGGATTATGGTACTCAGTCGTTAGTTTAAGGATGAATCAACTCCATTAACTCAAGTGTGTAACTAGTCTGTTAGTTCCACGAGCAGTTCGTGATCGCGAGGATTAGCAACGGCAAAAGTAATAACTTAAGCATGAGATAAGGTAGCTCCAAGTGAGGCCTTAAGATTTTGCTGAGTAGTAAGACACGATTGTGTCTCTAGACCCTTTTAACGGATTCTGATGATTATCGATTTCAGATTCATACTCGTGTCATATCGGATACCATTAAGCCCACTCATTTATAATTTCTTATTTACATAAAGAAGCGTCCAAATTTA
>BQNB010211686.1:0-10182 GCA_026074375.1 Tanacetum coccineum
AAGTGAATGCGTACGAGAAAAAAAATAAATAGTGAAATTAAATAGTATTGTAAATGACCTGAAAATACGGAATGTTACAGCTTATTGGGCTTTAAGGCCCAACAAGGGTCCATCAAGGTATTTATAAGTCTAAAATACGATCCAAGTCCAAACCAAAGTCCATTTATATACATAAGCTATAGGATCCTGATTAACACTTCCACTTCATATAACAACCACGAATCGAGCTAGAAAATAGAGATAGTTGATTTCTAGAGAGAGAAACTAGTGAGAGAGTTGAGAGAGAATATAGAAAAGTGAAATATTATAAATGAAATCAACTAACTTTTCCTAGGTGGAAAAGTTACTTATATACCCCGACACATTAAGTGACATTCAAGATATTTGACTAGGACCCGGGCTCGGGTTTTGCTTGGGATTAAACCCGAAACATATACAATATTAGATTAACTATCGAGCCCGATTCCCGATACTTTCCTATTACAACGTTAACTAATTGATTAACCGAGACTAAAATACATAATGGACGAACTTCATGTTCGACTTAATATTTTGAGGCTAACAATCTCCCCCGAAGTGAGTTCATTGATGACACTCCTTCATGAGATCAATGAGATTGCTTTTGTCGTTAAGCTCATGTGGTCTTGGTCTTTCTCTTTGTTCTTAGTTGTAGGTTTGTTCCTTTATGCTTTGCGATCTTGACTTTGAGCCTTTGTCATTGTCTTTATCGTCTTTGCCATCTTGTGATCTTGTGTCTTTGGCCAACATTCTCATACTATGCCTCATCTTGAAAGCTTCAAATCAGAGATAGCGAAAGTCTTTGTCTTTAAATCTCGAGCTTTCATGATAGACTGTCTTTGTAGAATGAGCATGAACATGTGGTAATGAATCGACTTTGGTTTTCTGGGATACAGTCACCACCGTTTTAACCTGCAGGTTTACGTTAGTGATAATCGAGAAAATTGATTTGAAAATCAATCGACATATTACTTGTAAAAGCATTTTTGTAACACATCAAAAGTTTTAAGCTTTTATCAAAATTCATCAACCGTCAATTCATTTACTGGACCAAATCGATATCTAGTTGTCACAAGTTTGATTCATATAGAATCTCGCAAGTCACTTAACAAGAGCTTGTTTGATGCTGACTCAAGCGGGATTTCCATCTTCATTGTGAATATTTATAGTATCACTCGGATGTTCTGGCAAATATTACAAGGATATTGCGTAGGACTCTTGTTAACAACTTGTGAACTTGATGATGTTCAACAAGTGTTTGAAATGGAATGTGTCCTAACGAGATTTAAATTTATCTCTGGGCTCTAGACTCGATTAGTGCACTTTGGTTTTAGTACTCGGAGGCTGGAGCAGACTGCCACCTATTTAATATCAACAATCTCGGAATGAGATGTCAATAGATAACATGTGTATCTCCATGACAAATGAGACAAGTTTCTGTTAAGAGAAACCCGAATAGCTGGGAAGGGTTGTGCATTGCATCACTGGGTCTATGATGTCATTTTCAATGTCAGCAATCAACTTATGATTCTGACAGCATATGTGTCAACAATCAACTTGTCGATTCTAGGACAGACATGTATTGACAAGTTTATTGCCTTAAGTTGTGTGGAGGGCTTCTTTGTTTACACCCTTTATCCATACATTCCTTTTAATTCTTCAAACACCTTCACTGTCTAACAAGACGTCAGTACTAAACCTTGTTGGATTGTCCAGTTGTTAGCTCAATCTTCGTCGGCATTATTCCTAATACATTCATCTCCAATCATGACCTACGGACTGCTATTTTAACTTTGGAATCTCTATCTCTATGGGTAGATCCTTCTGTTCAGTTGGATCCATAAGTTGATTTCCTACTAACAACCTTATGACTTCAGTATCATAGTGAAAGTAAGTTGTTGTTGGGTATAAGATCAAACCATAACTCTCACATTTTACTTACTGTTCAGCTACATCTCGAGTCGATTAGATCATATTTTAATTACAATTTTCTCCCTCCATTTTAATTAATAAACACTTAGTTTTTAAAATTCCTTGTATTAAATATGTCTTAAAACTTCTTGTGGCGTGAGAATAATATCTATCAGCAGATGAAATGGGTTGGAACATTTTTGAATAATGTTTTGAATAGACATAAGAAATGTCGTGTTGATGTATTCCATAGAACATTAAAACTTTGATTTTTCGAAAAACTCCCCCTCAAAAATTGGACCAATTAAAAAAAAAATTATTGTCTTCTTGAAAAACTTTGTAGAGGGTTGGAGTGTTGAACACACAATTTTGAAGTTATGATCGTCTCGAAAATTCTTGACAGAATTTGTTCAACCTTTTTGAAAAAACCAGATGTTAGAGGAACTTGAGTTTCTAACGGTAAGGGTAAGCGCACTGATCCGTCACTATCCTTTTCCTTGAGCTAAAAAAGATTTGAATGTCTTGTCGTCTGTTAAGAACAGCTCAAGACGAGAAACGTTAATTTTTTTCGTTGTGACGGATAAGTTATAATCCTTCCTTTATTGAAGTCCGGGTTATGTGCTGATTATTTGTCACATAAGCCATTTAAAAAATTTGATAATGACATTGTTTTGATAAACTATTTGAAAACCGCTCGTCCGATCGAACTTCATTCTACACACCTGCGTGTCAATGTTATTTCGACTTTCTAAAGGCACGTAAAATGTTATAGATTCCAAGAGACATGCTAGATGATTCTTTTGGAAATGTTTCTATTATTCAGATTTTGTATTTATATATATGTACCTGTTGTCCTCAGCATTTGTTTATGTGATGGTGGAATAGTAATTCCAACTCTTGTCGTGATGTAGCTGTCTTGTTTGCTTAAGGAACAACTTTTGGAACCATATACAATATTAGATTAACTATCGAGCCCGATTCCTGATACTTTCTATTACAACGTTAACTAATTGATTGACCAAGACTAACATACATAATGGAAAGACACATTCACTGTTTCGACTCAATATTTTAAGGCTAACAATACTTTTTAGTTTTTGAATCAGCTAGAAGAATAAGCCACAAAAATAATAAGATATGGCCAATAAGGTGAATAAGCCGTGGCTTATTCCCTTATTGGGTCGAAGACCTTAATAAGCCCAAAATCAAATAAATAAGCCCAATAGTTTAAAATAAGCTCGAAACCAAATAAGAAATAACTAAGTCGCGGTAAAGCGGTCATTACAGCGGGAATAAGCAGATAAGCTGCTGGAATAAGCAGATAAGCCAAAACGAAAATAAGCCGCATCTATTTTGGATAGGCCGAGACCCATTTCGAAGCCCATTAGGCTCGAAAAAAAGCTAAACCGGAAACCCCCTTTGGGTTGGACTTGGGCCGAGACTAACCACGAGGCCCAAGATGAAAATAAGCAAATCCAATAAGCCCGAAGTCAAATAAGAAATGAAATAAATTTGCTAGAAATCGAATGAGCTCACAAGGACTTATAGATAAGCCAAATACAAAATAAGCAAAAATGACCAAACCCTTGTGGGTTTATTTATTGGGCCGAGACCCAATAAGCCCACGAAAACAACAAATAAGCTCATGGAGAGCTTATTAATAAGCCGAAACTAAAATAAGCACTTTAGACCTTAAATGTTATTTTACCATTTAAACCATTTTATAAAAGTGACACTTTTTCTCTTATTTCCCTTTTCCTTATTTCGAACCAAATGTACTCTATGTTTAGATCATTGCTAGGATACTAAAAGTACAAGAATTATAGAATTTAGAAGACTTACAAAAAGAAGGTTTTAAATGAAGATTCAGACTCGAATAACAACCCAAACATTGTTTTTAATATACCCCGGCTATTAAAATAGCAACCTTTATGTGTTCTTGATACTTGTTCTTGCTTGAAATCAAAAAAATGTAGAGATTAAGGGTGTTTGTTGGTCGGACGAGCTAGAGAGGAGAAAGGAGAGAAACTTTTTTTCTAGTTTGTTTAGATGCATGAATGTTGTATGTGTGTTTTTCAAAAAAGAAATAAGACAAGAAGGAGGACAAGGCATGGAGGCTACAAAATAGTACCTTTGCCTCCTCATAGGATCGGTTGGTACTAGGGGGGTGGAAGGGTATCCTAAATCTTTCGTCTTGTCTCGAGAATTAACACCTTTCATTATTCGTAAATCGTCATGATTAAAAAACGTGACCCAAAATTTTCTTGTCTTTTTATCGGATGTAAAATTATGTTTACTTAAGCTTTGAATATTCACACTATAGGTTTTATAGTTAAGTTGTTTTAGATTTAGCGCGGACTCTTGTTGTTTCTCCGTTTTCCGTTATTCCTAGGTGTAACTTAAAATAAGTTTATTTTATTTATTAGAGACGTTTTAGACTAGTTTTTTCTTTTTGTCGTGCCAATACGCGTTTTCTGCCCTTTTTCGCAGAGCGCGGGAAGGTTTCTCGGAAAGTGATTATATGTGATCATAGTTCTTTAGGAAATAGAGGCTTAACTCAAAAGTGAGTAGTTAATAATAATATTCGATATTTGACAGCCGGTTAAACCGTAACTGTTTAGCGTAAAATAGGTCAACGAAAGTCAACTATGAGTTTTCTTTTAGAAATTTGAATAGATAGGAATATGTAGATACATGGTCATAGTATTTTGAGACACAATGACCTAGGAAAAATCTTCGGTTATCACAGTCTTACCCCCTTAAAAGAATTTCGTCCCGAAATTCAGTGTGAATTACCGGTCAAGTTGGTGTAGGGTGGAAGGTAAGGGTACCTAACACAATGTTCGATTCCTACTAGTCTTTCACGTCGTTGGTGTAACAATCCGTTATTTCAGGTCATTTTACGACTCAATTCTTCCCATTATTTATTTTTAGGGTTTTACGCGCTTGCTTTAAATTTTTATCGTTTAGTTAAATCGAGTAAACTAAAAATCAACATTCAACGTAAACGGACATCAAACAAGTAAAAGTTTACATCAAGCAAGCGTTATATAATTATTACAAGTATAATTTATAACTTTTCATATTTTATTTTTATTGGTTACGTAAAGCGTCTACGTTTTGCAATAAAATACAGTTAGGCATACCCGGAAGTACCTATACCTATCTATACTCAAACAAATACCCACTATTATACCCAATACCCAAAATTAAACTCATTTCTCACTTGTTATAACACTATGGCCGGTTCTAGGAGTTTATACACTTAATAAATCCTTAAAACCCCACTAGTATTATACTTTCCTAGTTGTAACCTTACACATATGTACCTTAAATCCCATATTACTAGAATTTGGCACATCAAAGGTGTCCTAACCCATGTTTTGGCCGTTCCCCCTCCCAGGGAAGAGGAGAGGTCCTTACAAGTTATACCTAAAACCACTACATGTCCATGGTTTAGTTTAAAGTAGTTTATACATTACTAGTGACTATAAAAAGAAGGTCTTAGATTAACAAGTATTCTCTTAACATTTGCAAGCAAATTAAAACACACAAACTCTACAACTCCCAAACTCATGACCCAAATTCCACACTTAGCGTTTTCAATAATTTTTTATTTACAAAGGTAGCAAGTGTTCAAGCATTGTTAGTAGTTATATCTAAGGTGTTGCAAGGTATTTTGGAAGCTTGGTTGGGTATTTACAAAGGATTTATACAAGAAAGAAATCTAAGGTTTTCTAGTTAAGGTTTTAAATTTTAGGTTTGGTTTCTATGGTTTGATATTGTGTTCCTCATTCTCTTACACTCAAATAAGGTTTACTTGAACCCTAATCTCCTTATTTATTCATTTAAATAATTTATATACTTTTTATTATATTAAACACCACCTACGATTTGTTTTCATGGTTTATAAAATAAAGTAAGCATGTTTTTGATTCAAATTTATATATATCCATGGTGAATTGATGTTTAAAATGCAAGAGTACACTTTATTTAAGTGTTGGTTAAATTATATGTTTAGTTTATAAATTTATTTGTTAATAAGTTTAATCATCAAGTTTATATACAAATGAATACTTGGACACTTTACTTGGACAATCATTATGGACATAAACATGAGGACTCAAAATATATAAGACTTGTGGTATAAAGTAATTTAGAGGACTTGTACAAATTTAATCAAGTAATAGATTTATAAAAACTAGCTTATAAATTATATAAATAAAGGGATTGTTTTAATGCTTCTGTTTGAATTTGAAATTTTATAAATTATGAAACCTACTGTAATGAATAGTACATATTATGAAGATCGTAAGCATATAAAGAACTCAAAAACTGAGCTATAACAAAGAAGTTATGACATTTACAAGAATACGATAAATAAATATATAAAAGTGTTTTTATAAAAGTTATTTTATAAAATTGGTTACTTTTTCAGATCTGGTAAAAATATATGGATATTTTTTGATGATACTACATGTTATGAGGATCCCAAACATATAAGGAACTCGAAAAACGAAGCTATAACGAAGAAGTTATGATATTTACAAGATTACGATAATTAAATATATAAAAGTGTTTTTATAAAAATAGTTTTATAAAAATTGGTACTGTTTTAGATCTGATAAATTTTATAAGTATTTTATTATGATAGATCATCTCAATAAGAAATCGTGCATATAAAGAAAATTAAAAACAGAATTAAAACGAATGAGTTATGAGTTTTGCAAGTTTTAAGTTTATAAAAATAATTATATGAAGTGTTTTGAATTTACTGTTGCAACTCAGATTTTTATAAAAACAGTGAACATTTTATTTGAATAGATTATTTCGTCACGATTTCATACATATAAAGAACAAGTGAAACGGAATTAAAATGAGCAAGTTATGAGTTTTCAAAGATTTCGGATAAATAGAAATACAAAAACTAATATATTTTTATAAATAATTTTCTGTAATTTTTATTAAAATATAACATTCTGATCAAAACTAAAAATATGGTTTACGAGTGTTTTCGAGTCCGTTTGGGCTATAAAAACGTTAAGAAATATTGCCGTATTATTTATGTAATATTTATATACGTTTTAAACTTTATAAATATTATTTTATAAGATAATTAAACTAATTATATAATATCATTATATAATCAATAAAAATATTAAATCATGCATTATTAACAAATAATCCATTGTTGGACAAATATAATACTTTATTTTACAGATACAAATACGTAGACATTTATTCAACAAATACGATTTAAATACTGTTTCGACTTTTTAAATTAAACAAAAGCTATTAGGTGGTGGTGTAACTATATAACAAGTGATATTGTATTTATATTTAATACACTATACTTATACGGCCTATAATTAATTAGGCTGCACTCGGATTTCGCGAGACATTTCACTTACTTGATTTAGATAATCAACCATTTACTTGAGGTGAGTTCATAGCCCCGCTTTTATACAATTATGGTCACGAATCACACGGTTTATCTATTAACATCTCACTCCGAGATTGTTGATATTGAATAGGTGGCAGTCTGCTCCAGCCTCCGAGTACTAAAACCAAAATGCACTAATCGAGTCTAGGGCTAAGAGATCAATAAAAAATCTCGTTAGGACACATTCCATTTCAAACAACTTGGTTGAACAAATCAAGTTCACAAGCTATTAACAAGAGTCCTTACGTAATACCTTGTTGATATAACTAGAACATCAGAGTGATACTTTTAGTATTCACAATGAAGATGGAAATCCTGCTTGAGTCAACATCAAACAACACTTGGTAACAGGGACTTGCCGATTCCATATATATATGAATCAAACATGTGCAACTGATAACCATAGGTCCAGTAAATGAATTGACGGTTGATGAATTTTGATAAAAGATTAAAACTCCCGATGTGTTACAAAAACACTTTTATAGGTAACACGTCGATTGATTTTCAAATCAATTTTCTTGATTATCACTAACATAAACCTGTAGGTTAAAACGGTGGTGACGGTATCCCAATCAACCAAAGTCGATTCATTACCACAATTCATGCTCATTCTACAAAGACAATCAATCATGAAAGCTCAAGATTTAAAGACAAAGACTTCCGCAAACTTTGATTTGAAGCTTTCAAGATGAGGCATAGTATGAGAATGTTGGTCAAAGACTCAAGATCGGAAGATGGCATAGACGTTAAAGACAACGACAAAGGATCAAAGTCAAGATCGAAAAGCATGAAGGAACAAGCCTACAACTAAGAACAAAGAGAAAGACCAAGACCACATGAGCTTAAACGACAAAAGCAATCTCACTGATCTCATGAAGGAGTGTCATCAATGAACTCACTCCGGGGGAGATTGTTAGCCTTAAAATATTAAGTCGAACATGAAGTTCGTCCATTATGTATTTTAGTCTCGGTCAATCAATTAGTTAACGTTGTAATAGGAAAGTATCAGGAATCGGGCTCGATAGTTAATCTAATATTGTATATGTTTCGACGTTATTCCCAAACAAGACCCGAGCCTGGGTCCCAGGTAAATATCCCGCGCGTCACTTAATGTGCCGGGGTATATATATATCTTTTCCTCCTAGGAAAAGTAAGAAGTTGTTCATTCTAAAATAATTCCACTTTTCTATTTTCTCTCATCTCTCTTTATTCTTTCTCTCTTTACAAAACAACTCACTCTCTTTCTCTTTTCTAGATCAAATTTGTGTATGATATATATGTTATGAAGTGTTAACGGGATCCTACAGAGTGCAACCCCGTATAAGTGTATTAACCCAAATTATTCTACCGTCGGCTAACTCGACGTCATAACCATGGTCTAGAGTAGTTGGGATGATACCTATCAAAGAACTAAATGCGGTAGATATGAAACTTCTATCGGCACCCGTATCAAATAAAATCGAAGCATAATGATTATTTAGGAGGAACGTAGCTGTGACAACATTAGAGTTCGGGTTAGTTCCAGCAGAGCCCACAACATAAGCTCTTGCCACAGCATTCCCATTTCCGGCCCGATTCCCTTGATTTCCATTCTTCAGCTTTGGGCAGTCACTCCTGAAGTGACCTTGGACTCCACACTCAAAGTAAGTGATGCCTCGTGGATTTATCCCTTGGGTTCTCTAGTTATTTTTGTTGTTATTGTTGTTAGCAGTAGGTCAACCTTTACAGTCACGGGCCGAGTGGCCAATCTTTTTGCAGTTAGTGCACTTTTGAGTACATGGCCCATCGTGGTGATAATTGCACTTGGTACATAGAGGTTTGGTTCCTCCATAAGGCTTCTTGTCTCCAGGCCCAGCAGTGTAAGCTCATGCCACATTATTTCTTTTGAATGGTTGTTGTTGGTTTTGGTTGTTCCTTGAAGTATATTCAAATTTCCTCTTATTATCTGCTTGACGTTCAGCTGCAGTGAGCATCTTTTTATCCATCATTTTAGTAGCAAATTCAATTGCCTCTTGCATTGACTGAGGCTTTAAGGCCTTAACACTGCCATGAATCATGTCAGGAAGACCACCGACATACCTTTCCACTTTAGCTGATTCCTCGGGGAACATCCTATCACACATGAGTGCCAACTCTTGGAATCGTTGATTGTAAGTCATCAAATCGGTACCTCTCACCTTTAAGTTCTAATACTCAGATTCTAGCTTTTTGATCTCGCCCCTGGGGTAATATTTATCTATTATCATCCTTTTTAAAGTCGTCAATGGCATTGCATATGCAACATCTTGTCCGACAGCCCTTACGTGGGAGTTCCACCACGTCAAGGTACTTCCTTGAAGAGTACAAGATGCATACTTAACCTGACTTGTAATAGCACAGTTGCTGATAAGGAAAACAGATTCCATCTTTTCCACCCATTGGGTCAGGCCAACGACTCCTTCAGTGCCTTTGAAATTCATAGGCTGGCACTTCAAGAAATCAGTGTAAGTGCATTCTCGTTGAGTAGGCACTTGCCTTCTTCCACCGGTTCCTGAACCATGGCTGTTATCGCCGTCTCTGCTCCTGCTTGCATCGCGTTCTGCTAGAGCAGCAGCAACGCCTTGATCAATTAAAGCTTGGAGTTGAGCATCAGTGACAGTTGTGGTAGGAGCGGTTGTGGTGGCGGGTGTTGCCCTCGTGGTTCTTCTTTTTGGTGGCATTTTCTTCAAAAATCACAAGGAATATAATACACGTCAGATTTCATACGATCATAATCTTAAGGCGTTGAAATATACAACTGAAATAAGATCACAATTCGCAGTGAAATATAC
>BQNB010211696.1:0-10181 GCA_026074375.1 Tanacetum coccineum
TTCTCCTGAAATAAGAAGTTTTCAAATGAAATAGTTGGTTAATAAAATGTGTTGGATGGTTTGTTTAAACAAGTCACTCAACAGAATTTGCCTCAGAATAGAAAACAAGCGGAAATACACACGAATATGCTTAAACCAGGAATGTATAGAATTGCCACTAGCATAACACAAAACAGAGAACCGCAGTTGCCTCATGCTTCTAGAAATACTAATCCTCACGTGTCTAAATCTACAAGAGTAAATCACACTTTTAGTGTTAGCAGACCACAGCTTAAGTGCTATCAAGTTAAAGAAAAGGTCGTGCCAAACAATAGTTAAGTGAAGCTTACAAAGAAGGAAGTAGAAGACCACCATAGGATTTTTAGTATTTCTAAGAAAACAAAATCTGTAACTGCGTACAATGATAGTTCAAATTCTAGAACTTCGAATGTGAATGCTGTTTATGCTGAATGTGGAAAATGTGTGTTTAATTCTAATCATGATGCTTGTGTTTCTAAATACTTGAATGACGTGAATGCTAGAACTAAGAAGCCTAAAGTAGTGCCTATTAGTGCTAGTAAACTAAAGAGAAAAACGAACAAATCTGTTGCAACACTCCATAAGAAAACAGTTGCATCAGATACCACTATTCAGAAACCCAAGAGTTACTTTAAGGAGTTGTATGAGAATACAAATAAGGCATGGAAATGGTGGATAGAAAAGAAATGTCCATCAGAATATAAATGGACACAAACGACACCTTCTAGACCTAGTCTTAAATGCAAACCAACGGATATAATCTTTAGTAATGTTCGTCTTAGGTGGATTCCCACAGGAAAGTCACTCAACTCTTGCACGTGCAAGGTTGACAGTGAACCCACGCATGGTTCAATAGTAGATATCCTTCATATTTATGGATGCAAACAAACTCTGGGTTTAAGTGCAGGTACATCATTCAATGGTCAAAAGCAACAAAGAATTGGCTTAAATGCAGATGCACTATACAATGCAAAGTAGGAAAATCTCAAAGTGTGGTTGCTGAAAATGTTGATATCTAAGAAACCAGTGCCAGAATGGTTTCACAAAAGATGAGCTACATCAAATGACATTTGAACACAGCAGTTCAAGCCTCATTCTTCATCAAATGACTTCTGATCATAACCGTTCAGAACTCGGAATTCAAGACCACAGCAATGAACAGTCAAGTTCAAAGCTGGTTCCAAAAGTTGTTCCTTAAGCAAACAAGACAACTACATCACGACAAGAGTTGGAATTACTATTCCACCATCAAATAGCAATGCTGAGGACAACAGGTAAATATATATAAATACAAAAATAAAAAAAATAGAAAATTTTTCCAAAAATAATCTTCTCGACATGTCTCTTGGAATCGATAACATTTACGTGCTTAGAAATGTCGATTAACATTGACACGGGTGTGTAAATGAAGTTCGAGCGAGAGTTTTCAAATAGTTTCAAAACATGTCATTTCTAATTTTCTAAATGGCTTATGTGCAAATATCAGTACATAACCCGGACTTCAAATAAAGGAAGGTTTATAACTTATCCTCACAACGAGAAAATTAACGTTTCTCGGTCTTGAGCTGTTCTTACAAGACATTCAATGTTTTTAGCTCAAGAAAAAGGATAGTGTACGTATCAGTGCGCTTACCCTTAGCGTTAGAAGAGAAGTCCTCTAACATTTGGTTTTTCAAAAAGTTGAACACAATTTTTCAAGAATTTCTCGATGACAATTCATAATCTTTCAAAATTGTGTGTTCAACACTCCATCCCTCACAATGTTTTCAAAAGACAACAATTTCTTAAGTTTAGAAGAGGAGAGTCCTAACATCTGGTTTTTCAAAAAGTTGAACACAATTTTTCAAGAATTTCTCGATGACAATTCATAATCTTTCAAAATTGTGTGTTCAACACTCCAACCCTCACAATGTTTTCAAAAGACAATAATTTCTTAATTGGTCCTATTTTTGAGGGGGAGTTTTTCGAAAAACAAAGTTTTAATGTTCTTGGATACATCAACAACGACAACTCTTATGTATTCATATACATTATCAAAAATGTTCCAAACCATTTCATGCCTGATAATATTTCACCACAGACTTGGCAAGACATATTTTAATCACAGGTATTTCAAAACTAAAGTGTTTATTTTTTATTTAAAATAAGGGAGGAGAAAAGTAATTTAAAATATGATCTATTCGCTAAATGTGCGAAAAGTAAGATAAAAAGTTTTATGGTTCGATCTTATACCCTTAAACATTTAATTTCACAGAAGTTTTTAAGGTCATAAGGATGGTTAGGTTAGGAATCAATCCTATGATCCAACCAGAACCGGAGGATCTACCCAAGGATAATCCAAAGTTAGAAATAGCAGTCCTTAGGTATGATTGGAGATGAATGTATATGGGAATAATGCCGACTAAGATTAAGCTAACACTGGAACAATCACAACAAGGTGTTAGTAATGACGTTTCACTGGGGTATAGCATTGAAGCGTTGAAGATGAAATAAGGAAATGTATGGATAAAGGGGTGTGTAAAGGAAAGAAGCCCTCCACACAACTTAGGCAGAAACCGGGTTAATACATATGCTGTCAGAATCACAAGTTGATTGCTGACATTGAAAACGACATCATGGACCCAGTGATGCATTGCACAACCCTTCCCAGTCCATCAGGTTTCTATCAACTTAAACTGTGTCTCATTTGTCACAGGAGATACTCACGTTCATCTATTGCACATCTCATTCCGAGATCGTTGATATTGAAATAGTGGCAATCTGCTAAGCCTCCGAGAGAGTACCTTAAAACCAAAATGCACTAATCAAGTCTAGAGCCCAGAGATCAATCTAAATCTCGTTAGGACACATTCCATTTCAAACACTTGTTGAACATCATTAAGTTCACAAGCTGTTAAAAAGAGTCCTACGCAATATCCTTGTGATATTTGCCAGAACATCCGAGTGATACTATAAGTATTCAATTTGAATATGGAAATCCTGCTTGAGTCTAGCATCAAACAAGCTTTGGGGGGGGGTTGGTGAACATTGCGAGATTCTCCCATAGGAATCTAACTTATGACAATGGAATATCGATTTGGTCCAGTAAATGAATTAACGGTTGATGATTTTGATAAAGATAAAACTCCCGATGTGTTACAAAAATGCTTTTACAAGTAATACGTCGATTGATTTTCAAATCAATTTTCTCGATTATCACTAACGTAAACCTGCAGGTTAAAAATGGTGGAGTGACATTTCCCAATCACCAAAGTCGATTAATGACCACTATATTTCATGCCTCATTTACAAAGACAAACAATCATGAATTGCTCAGATTCTTAAGACAAAGTCTTCGGCAAACTCTGATTTGAAGCTTTCTAGATTAGGCATTAATATGAGAATGTTAGGTAAAAGGACACAAGATCGCATATGGCAAAAGACGATAAAGAAATGTACAAAGGTCTCAAAGTCAAGATCACCAAAGCAGAAGGAACAAGATTACAACAAAGAACAAAGAGAAAGACCAAGGGACCAATGAGCGTAACGTACAAAAGCAATCTCATTGATCTCATTTAGGAGTGGTCATCCAATGAAATCACTTCGAGGGTGATTGTTTAGCCTCAAACTATTGAGCCGAACAGGAAGTTAGTTCATTACGTGTTCGAGTATCGGATACATTTAATTTAGTTATCGTTGTAATAGGAAAAAGCATTCGAGATTCGGGCTTCGATAGTTAATCTATTTTCTGTATATGTTTAGTTTTTTCCCAAAGCAAAACCCTGGCCGGGGGGTGTCCTAGTCAAATACCACGTACGTCACTTATATGTAAGTCAGTTTGAGCATGATAACTTTTCCTTTTGATCAATATTTTAAGCAACTCGCCGTGGCAACCTGTGGTAACTCGCCACTAAAAAAGCAAACCGCCACCAAATTTTTTATTAAAAAAAGAACTCGCCTTTGACTTTTGGCAACTCGCCTTTGACTTTTTCCTAAAAACGTGGATCTTGTCCCTAAACCTGTCAACTCGCTGCCTAGAAAAATAATATAAAACGCAAACCTCCACGTAGAACACTTGCTCGAATTCACTTTAATCAATCCATATTAGGTTTTTTAACCACGAAAGAAAGCTAAAACGTGTAATACAATGATGGTGTAAGAAGATTAACCTTCCTTTAACATGTGTTTCTTCCTGGATCAAAAAATACGAAGCAACTCTCCACGAAGAACACCTTACTTTGTTTGCTTATAATTCGAGCTAGGAGCTTGTTTAACACACGAAATTTGAAGCACTCTAACCTTTTGATGTGTAGAACAAGATTAACCAACCAATAAGCCCAATTTTTTTTTTGAGCCGTGGGTTTTTTTTTGTCACAATATAAGCCACGAATTTTGATCTAGTTTAGCCACACGAATCAATCACGAATCCACCCTTTGCTCTGATGCCAATTGTAGGATCCCGTAATCACTTCATAACATATATCATACACGAATCAAACTAGAAATTAGAGAGAGAGAGAGTTGATCTTTTAGAGAGAGAAAGAGGAGAGAGAATTGAGAGAGAATGAGAGAAAATGGAAAATGAAATAATATTAGAATGATCAACTAACTTTTCCAAAGAGGAAAAGTTACTTATATACCCCGACACATTAAAGTAACGTGCGGGATATTTAACTAGGACTCGGGCTCGGGTTTTGCTTGGGATTAAACCCGAAACATATACAATATTAGATTAACTATCGAGCCCGATTCCTGATATTATCCTATTACAACGTTAACTAATTGAATGACCGAGACTTAAATACATAATGGACGAACTTCATGTTCGACTCAATATTTTGAGGCTAACAATCTCCCCCGAAGTGAGTTCATTGATGACACTCCTTCATGAGATCAATGAGATTGCTTTCGTCGTTAAGCTCATGTGGTCTTGGTCTTTCTCTTTGTTCTTTGTTGTAAGCTTGTTCCTTCATGCTTTGTGATCTTGACTTTGAGCCTTTGTCATTGTCTTTATCGTCTATGCCATCTTGCGATCTTGTGTCTTTCAAGGTAAAGAACAATGTCAAGAGAGTTCTGAAGCTTAATTAAGTGTTCTCAGTGAAGTTAAGATCCTTGCAAATGCATCCAGAGAAAAATTAAAGACTTACACTAGAAGAAGAAGTACTGACAGTTCAAAAGATAGTACTGCTGGAGGTCTTTTTAGTACTGCTGAGGAAGTTCAAGGTAAAGAACAGATTAGTACTGATAAAAAGGAAATGGCAAGAGCTGCAGCAAGGGTTTATAAACAAAGAGGTTTACGTTGCTCAACCTCCAGATTTTATTGATTTTGAAAAACCAAATTATGTTTATAAACTTAAGAAGGTTTTGTACGGTCTTAAGCAAGCTCCTAAGGCTTGGTATGTTAGACCAAAAGCATTTTTGCTAAAACACGAGTATTCCATAGGAATGGTCAATAATACTCTCTTTACAAAGAAATCAAAATCACATCTTATCATTGTTCAAATATTTGTCGATGACATTATATTTGGATCCATGTGTAAAAACTTGTGTGATGATTTCGTAAAAATCATGCACGACGAGTTTGAGGTGAGTATGATGGGGGAGTTGAACTTCTTCTTGGGTCTTTAAATAAAACAAATGGAAGACGGGATATTTTTCAATCAATCCAAGTACATCAAGGAGATGTTAAAGAAGTTCGAGTTGGAAGATTCCAAACCAACCAAGACGCCGATGTCGACGGAGATCAAGCTCACCAAGGACAACAAAGCCGCCTCCGTAGATAGAACTAAATATCGAGGTATGATTGGTAGTTTACTTTATTTAACTGTAAGTCGGCTCGATATTATGTTTAGTATTTGCTTATGTGCGCGTTTACAAGAAAATCCTAAAACTGCCCACTTAGAAGCCGTTAAGCGTATATTTAGATATATTAGGGGAACTACCCACTTAGGATTATGGTATCCGAAAGGAACCGGTATAGGAACTATAGTTTACGCTGACTCCGACCACGCGGGAGACTACATCGATCGAAAAAGCACTAGTGGTATTTGTACGTTCATGGGATGTTGTCTAACATCTTGGTTCTCTAAGAAATAAATGGCCCTTGCTATCTTCACGACCGAAGCTGAAGAAATTTTCATCGAAAAGGCATCTCAACAAGCACTATGGATGAAACAAGCTCTCATCGACTACGACATACGACTCGATGATGTTTTGATTATGTGCGAAAATAAAGGCGCCATCGACTTAAGTAAAAACCCCGTCCAACATTCTAGAACTAAACATATAGAAATTTGTCACTACTTCTTTCGCGCCAACGTCCAAAAGGGTAACATTTCTATCTAGAAAGTTGCATCCGAAGATAACTTAGCCGATATATTAACTAAGCCTTTAAAACGCGAACTATTTAATTATTTAAGATTAGGATTATGAATGATAGATGTTGAGAATTAAGGGCTTCTACAATTTTATACTGTTGAAAGGACTTAGTACTACTATTTGAAGATTCGTGCTGCTACTGAAGATTGAAGAAAATAAACTAAGTCATTAGTACTGCTAATTGTAATAGTTAGTACTGTTAGTTATAGTTAGTACTGCCAGCACAAAATGTTGATGTATTAGTACTGTTAGTTAGTTTATTAGTACTGTTAGTTAGTTTATTAGTACTGTTAATATAATAAGTTAGTACTGCTTATGTGATATGCATGAGATATATTAGGACTAGATATGCGTGATCACTTAACGCGTTTTGTAAGCCCATTAGGGTTTTCCTTAGTGTATAAAAGGAACCCTACGGCATAGTTAGAGATATATCAATCAATACATAGAAAAGTTATAGCTATTAGGCAAAACATATAGTTGTTTGGTGAATCATTCAATATATTGTGAGTTAAGAGAATGATCTTGTGTTACTATTACATTGCTTTATTGTTCTTCTGGTGTATAAAGATTAGATTCCGCATAAGCTTTATATATTACTTAAGGTTTCTGTCATAGTTGTTTTAGATCTATCTAAGACAACTAAAGCTTTAACAAGCTAATCAAAGATCTGTTAAAAAGGGACCAACAAGTGGTATCAGAGCTTGTGTTCTGAAACTTTGATCTAGAAGAAACAAACAAAGAAGAACTCTTTTTACAAAAGAGATGAATCTAGAAACTACACAAACCAATTCTGTTGCAAATTTTGCCACTTCTCAAGCAAGGTGAATATGAGATGTGGAGACTCAAAATAGAGCAATACTTTCAAATTCAAGACTATGCTCTATGGGATATCATAGAAACTAGCAATTCCTTCAATCTTGTAGCATGAACAATAACAAATGCAGATGGTACCTCTACTTCAACAATACCAGGTCCTGTTACTACTAAAGAGAAGACCCAAAAGAAGAATGATGTAAAAGCCAAAAGTATGTTGCTAATGGCACTTCCAAATGAACATCAATTGACTTTTAATCAATACAAGGATGCCAAGACTTTGTTTGTTGCCATACAAACAAGATTTGGTGGCAATGATGCCACAAAGAAGACTTAAAAGACACTTCTGAAGCAGATTTATGAAAATTTCAACACTTCAAGCACAGAGTCACTTGACTCTATCTTTAACAGGCTTTAGAAAATTGTTAGCCAGTTGGCCATCTTGGGTGAAAACATCTCTCAAGAAGATCTCAATTTAAAGTTCTTGAGAAGTCTGCCTTCTGAATGGAACACTCATGTTGTGGTCTGGAGGAACAAACCAGATCTTGACTCAATGAGCTTTGATGATCTCTACAACAATTTTAAGATTGTTGAACAAGAAGTCAAAAGAACTGTTACATCAAGCTCAAATTCAGGCTCTCAGAATATGGCCTTTGTTTCAACTCCTAGCAGTACCAATGAAGTTAATACTGCTAATGTTCAAGTTAGTACTGCTAACTCTTCAGTTAGTACTGCTAGTACTCATGATAACACTGCTAACTTAAGTGATGCCACTGTCTATGCATTCTTGGCCAATCAACCAAATGGGTCTCAACTTGTTCATGAAGACCTAGAACAAATCCATGAAGATGATCTTGAAGAAATGGATTTGAAGTGGCAATTGGCACTACTGAGTATGAGAGCAAGGAGGTATTACCAGAGAACTGGGAAGAAGATCACTATCAATGGAAGTGATACTGCAGGATATGACAAGTCCAAGGTAGAATGTTTCAACTGTCATAAGATGGGACATTTTGCAAGGGAATGCAGAGGTCCTAGGAACCAAGAAAGCAGGGCTAGGAATCAAGACAGCTCAAGAAGGACTGTGAATGTGGAAGAAACAGCTTCTAAGGCAATGGTGGCTATTGATGGAGCTGGTTTTGATTGGAGCTACATGGCAGATGAGGAAGTCCCTACCAACTTGGCTCTTATGGCTTTCTCAGATTCAGAGGTACATAATAACAAAACTTGTTCTAACACTTGTCTTAAATCCTTTGAAACTCTTAAAACTCAGCTTGATAATTTAAGAGTAGAATTTAATAAATCTGAGTTTAATCTAGCTACCTATAAAAGAGGTCTAGCTTCTGTAGAAGAACAACTTGTCTTCTACAAAAAGAATGAGGTTATGTTTTGTGACCAAATTGCTGTTTTAAAAAGAGATGCCTCATTTAAAGACTCAGAAATCAATGCTCTTAATATTCAGATAGAAAAACTTAAGAAAGAAAAAGAGAGCAATCAGATTAAAATTGACAATTTTGAAAATGCCTCTAAGAGCCTAGATAAATTGATAGGGAGTCAAATTTCTGATAACAATAGAAAAGGTGTGGGGTATAATGCTGTTCCACCTCCACTTACAGGACTGTTTGCACCCCTAACTATTAATATGTCTAGCTCTGGTCTTAAGGAGTTTTAACAGCCTGAATTTGAAGGCTATGGAGTTAATGTCAATAAAAGTATTAGTGAAAATTCCTCAAATGAGATTAAGAAAAAGACTGGTGCTCCAATTATTGAAGATTGGGTATCAGATTATGATGAGGATGAGTGTGAAGAAATGATATCTGATAATGTTCAACATAAATCTGAACCTAAACCTGAACAAGCTAAACAACCTAAGAAAATTAATGAAAACCCTAGGAATAACAAGACAAACTGGAATGAAAAGAAAACTCAAAAATTAGGAGTTGGGTTTCAGTTTACAAAGAAAGCCTGTTTTGTGTGTGGGAGTTTTAACCATCTAATTAAAGACTGTAATTTTTATGATAAAAAGATGGTATAAAAACCTGTGATAAACAATGTGCAAAAGGGAATTGGTCAAAGGGAAGTTAGACCAGTTTGGAATAATGCTTTGAGGACTAATCATCAAAATTTCTCTAATTCTAGGAAATTTTTTGCTCCAACAGCAGTTTTAACCAAGTCTGGCATTGTACCCATTAGTACTGCTAAGCAAAGGTCTTCAAGAGCAGCAACACCACTTAGTGCTGCTAGACCTATTAATACTGTTGTGCCCAAACTCTTTGTGAATGTTGCAAAAACTAAACCAAATGTTTTTCAAAAGGCACATTCACTTTCCAGAAGACCTTTTAATAAACAAACAACACTAAATAACAGAAGTTTGAATAACAAAGTTAATACTGCTAAAGTAAATTCTGTTAATACTGCTAAAGGAAAAAGGGTGACAAGTGCTGTTGGGAAACAAGGGATTAATGTTGTTAAGTCCTCAGCATGCTGGGTTTGGAGACCAAAAAGGAATATAGTCGATCATACCTCCAAAAATAGTGGATCATACATTTGTAAGCAATTTTAGTATGTTGATCCAACAGGCAGACTCAAGTCAGTAATGGCTTAGGTCCCTAAGAGAAACTAATTCTCTTTTGTTTGATATGCAGGGTGATCCACAAGTTGCTTTAAAAGATACAGGGTTTTTTGATAGTGGATGCTCCAGGCATATGACAGGAAACAAGTCCTACCTCACAGATTATCAAGACTATGATGGAGGATTTGTTGCATTTGCAGGCAGCTCTAAAGGAGGTAGAATAACTGGCAAAGGTAAAATTAAAACTAGAAAATTACACTTTCAAGATGTGTACTTTGTGAAAGAACTTAAGTTTAACCTTTTTAGTGTCTCACAGATGTGTGACAAAAAAAACAGTGTTCTTTTCACTAAAACTGAATGTCTTATTCTTTCTCCGGATTTTAAGCTACCTGATGAAAATCAAGTAATGCTTAAAATT
>BQNB010211698.1:0-10181 GCA_026074375.1 Tanacetum coccineum
TCGTCTCTTGAAGAATTTCTTGAATTCTTTTACGACCATAGCATACTCTTCGTCTTCACTATCGGAGCTTGAGCTATCTTCATCATTTACTTCGTTTTTCAGCTTTAATGCAAAAGATCTACTTTGTTCTTTCTTGCCTTTGACTGTTTTAAAATTCTTCTTTATTACCTCTTCATAAACTTTTAAGTTTCCAATAAGTTCATCAAGAGGTAAGGTTGTTAGATTCTTTGATTCTTCAATCGCCGTGACTTTCGCGCGCCATTTTGGATGTAATGCCCTAAGAAATTTCCTAACACAATTCTTGCTAGAAAAACCTTCATCAAGTGCTTTTAGACTAGTAATAATAGTGTTAAATTTAGCAAAAGCGTTATCTACTGATTTCTCTTCCGGAATCATGAATTGTTCATATTGTTGAACAAGAAGATCTATTTTATTTGCTTTGACTTGATTATTACCTTAATGAGTGATTAACAATGTATCCCAAATTTCCTCTTTTGCGGTTTGACACATAAAAATTCTTTCATATTCTTTACGTGGTAAAGCATTATAAATTACCATTTTAGTTTCATTCTTTTTAGCAAGTTTCTTTTTAAGATAATCATTTTTTATGAAAAGGTACAATTTCATCCTTTTTAGTTTCGGGATTATTTTGAATAGCAGGAGAATCACCATCGGTAATAACATGCCAAAGATCTAGATCTTTTGACTTCACATAAGTTTTGAATCTATTTGTCCGATTCCATAGATCGATTCAAGTTTTAAAATTCACTTTATTTTAAAAATCTTGTTTGATGTAGCTCTGATACCAATTGTGGAAAACTAGAAGGGGGGTTGAATTGAAAATCTTGTTTAACGTGGCTCTGGTACCAATTGTGGAAAACTAGAAGGGGGGGGGGGTTGAATAGTTTACCGCTTTTTAAATTTAAGTTTTATGTATGTTTGTAAAACTTAGATTCGACCTTTTTGTGAATTCAATGCTTGCACAATATGAACAATGTAAATATATGAAATGATAAAGTAAGACAAGAGATAAGAGTAAGAACAATTTCAAACCACATCGCGAGGATTTATGGCGAGTTCGTAACGAAGCACCTTTTCGCCTTACTCCACTCCCCGGGCTCTAAACTCGAGAGTTTTCTTCACCATGTCAACAAACTCCTTGTGGCGTGTGAAAAAACGTACCACAACGTTGCTTATATCTCAATTTACGACCACTTAGCTAAATGTCGATTTTAATACTTAGCTAGAACTTATCTTTCACTCAACACAAGACATTCATTGACTTGTGTCATCCGACTTACAACTTCAACGACTCATCTTTCACCTTCACAACTTCTGACTTCTTTAAAATCACGACTTCTTCACACTTTCACGGACTTCTTTAAAAACTTCACGAACTTCTTCACAACTTCTCGAACTCCTTCACAACACTACTTATATCACAACTACTATACACTACTTGGTAAGATTCACAACTGATCTAACTATTTACTTACAAAGAACACCTAAGAATCTAGCTACTACAACACAGAGAACTAAAGATATACAATTGAATTTACAATTATGTGATATGAATGCAACAAGATTGCTATGCACACTAAAGCGGAATAATACTTCTTCACTTGATGTTGGAAGTATTCTTCTCTTGCAACGTGAGGATTATAGCTTGGATCACTTGGAAAACAAAGCTTTATGATTTAATGATCAAAGGATTTTAGTGAGGATTAGTATGTTGTTTTGGCACAGAATGAATGAGTGCAAAGGTGAGAAAATTGTTAAGGTATAGTCCAGGTATTTATAGGGACATGAAGGAGGAACGGAGTCTATGGCCGACCCCCTTAAATAGGGTGCCAACCCCCTTATAATTAAGGGGCCCGCCCATGTATTTAAGGGGGCCGCCCCTTTCAGACGCTCTGTTGAGTTTAAAGATCTAGGCTTAGTCTAGGACTAACAACATAAAAGACACAAGAATATAAAAATATGTTATAGCGGAATTACCATAAGAACAAATGATATTTGTAACTAGGTTTTTCAATACTTTCACCTACAGCCCTTATATTATTTGATCAAGATATTCGGTTACATACAATGAACTGTACAGGGATCAAGGAAAAACCTTGATTACTTGAGGCTACAAACAACTTATAGACGTCTACATCTCTAACACTTTGTGTACACACACTTTTCTGGATGGATAAACCTACACACCTAATACCCTTTATTTAGATGGATATTAAGGCTTACAAAGGAAGTCTTAATCAATAGATAAGGAAACTATTTAAATCACATTAATATGTTTCCTAATCTTTATCTTTACTCATCTTTGACCAAAATATTATAATTTCCACCCAGCTTGAAGATTTTCTTTATGCCGATTCTGATCCTTTTGTTTCATTTTTTTAATTATTTTTGTCTCATCAAATTTAGAATCCCAACTATCTTCCCTATTTGATGATGACAAACAAACAAAGTCATGTACGAATTCATAAAAAAGCCAAATGCTTACCCTAAGTTGAGATGTATCTATCCCTGAAGGAAACAAAACTTCAATGCTTCCCCTTGACTAAAGATCTCCTTGATCATGCCACCACACATAATAAGCTGCAAATCAATAAACCTGTAATCTTCTTCCCCTTTTTGTAATCATCTAATAGGGGTCTCCTGCAGATATGCAACTTGGAAATCCCAAACAACACTACTTATCATATACCACACATACTATCCATCATTCTAATGACTCAAAATAACCTCCATGAAACATAATTAAGATAAATGACTTGAGCAGTAGAAAACACAAACTAGCAGTAGTAAATAAATGACTAGTAGTAGTAACGAAAACACTTCCCTTAAGTGGTGCAAGTAGATGTTAAACATTTAATCAATTATAGCTTCCCCTAAAACCCATTATGCTTACCATTCTTGGAATCTCGGAAGTCTTGTTGTCTCTATTAGAGATCACTGATGAAGAAAACTGAGTATAACAATATTTGATGTAGAAGTAGAATATCCCAGAAATTTGGTATCATATGTCTTTGCATATAATTGATAAGAATCTAATAATCTTCTTCTTCGTTTTATGTGTAGACCTTGATTTCTTGGTTAATCAGCAATGCCTATACATGATAGTACACTGAGCCAAGTGATAGTAAATACTGTGAGTACTATATTTATCTCCTTACATCTGGTAAAAACTAGTTTTATCAAGTCTTACATCATAAACTTTTTATAAACCAACAGTTATCTCTATGACAATTGATATATTAAGAACACGCATCTGATAAATCACTTTCATCTTACAAATAAGTGATAATCAATCTTCTTCGTAAATCAATTAATCCAATAAATATACAAGCTTTAATTTCAAGATTAAGAACCAAAAATACATGAATATTATGTGTGTGTTATCCCCCCCATCCCTCACCCAGAATATTGTCAAAGCTAGCAGTACTAACTTCTTTTATCGGACAAGGCTAGCAGTTGTAATCCTTATTTTTTTTTTTTTGTTTTTTGTGTGTTTTTTCTTTTCTTCTTTTTTTTATAGCAGTACTAACTTACCTTTATCCCAAACGTATTTAAACATAGGAAGCAGTATTAACTTTATTAACACGAGTAGTATTAACTGCTTAAATTCAATGCAGTATTATATCATGAGAACTATTAAACTTTTTATCCCCAAGCAGTAGTAAACTTAGAATAGCTTTTAAATCACTAGCATGTATTAACAACAATTAATAACTAGTAGTAAGTGCTTTTATACCTTTAGCATGTATTAACTAATGACTTACCTACTGTTCTTCCATACTAGGTAGCACAACTGTATCATTAGCAGCATTAACCATTTCCTGACAGCATTAAGTATGTACTTGAGCTCTGCAGCATTAATGAGTGCAGCAGGCTACTAATTTTAAACAAACAGCAGAAAACTATATCCAAGCAGTATTAATCTTCTTTAACAACATTAACTTTGTATTACAAAATCCAACAGTGTAAACTATCCTATTACCTTGTTGTATTACAATGATCTAGTAGATTCATTGCCTTAAAAGTTTCCATGTCTTTGTATTTAACACGATAATGTTAAGAATAACAATTAAATCTCTTCTTCTTCCAAAATTTGACCACCATAGATAACAATTAGTGCAACCACAACTTTATACAATTCACGGCTTATTCAAGAAATCCCTAAAAGAGTTTGAATGAATTATACCAAAGACGTGTATACACCACATCAGTATTTAGATAAAATTTTTTACACAACCATAATTGTTAGGGTTTGTTCGAGTTAGTGCACAACGAATCACAAAAAGAAACCCAAATAAATAGTATATCAAAAGCTTTACCCAATGTATTGCTTACCCAAAACAGAAGGTAGAGAGGATGCTTTTAAGCATCCATTTTAGCACTGAACTCTTAAATCCCCTTAATAATTTTACACACAATTTCTTGAAAAATTTAGGGTTTTTTGGGTTTCTTATAAAAGCCTTGTTGAGCCTAGATCGAGAGCCACGAGGATCTGATACCACAGGTTGAGTTTAATGATCTCAGGCTCTTAGTATAGGATTAACAACATCAAGGAACATATAATATTGTATAGGGAATTAGAACATAAGAACAAAATGATATTTGTAACAAGGTTTTCATAATTCCACCACAGTCCATTATTATTTGATCAAGATAATACGGTTACACCAATGACTATAATGGATCAAGAAACATTGCATTTCCTTTGAGGCTACACCAACTCTTATAGACGTCTACATCGTAACACTTTGTGATACACACACTTTTCAGGATCGGATATCCTACACACCTATACCTTTATATAGAGGGATATTAAGGATTACAAAGTAAGCTAATCAATAGATAAGGAAAACTATTTAAATCACATTAAATTTACATTTATATGATTCCTAACTTACTATCTTTAACATCTTTGACCAAATCTTCATAATCTCCACCAGCTTGAAAGATTCTTTATGACGTTTTATGATCACCTTTTGAGTATTCATTTATTTATTTTGTCTCATCAAATTTAGAATCCTAAGAGTGACAGATGTGGTGGTGGTTGTGGCTGGTGATGCTCGTGTAGTTCTTTTTGGTGCCATTTCCTTCAAAATCCCAAAAATGTAAAATTAGTTTAATTCCAAAAGTCATGCTCTGAAATTAGAGTGTTTTGAGGTGATGTATGGTTAATAAGAATATGCGCTCATGGCATAAATTGAATGATGGTTAGAATAATTTGTCTGATAGCTTAATGTTTAGGTATCATTTAGGAACTTCGTGTTATAGTACGATACCTCACCTAAGGAATGTTCCAGTATTTATATAAATAACCCTTATATAATAATGTTAGAGTTTGCAACTAGGGATAGGGTACGTATATATATTTATATATTATTTATTTATATATATATATTTTTATATATATATATATATATATATATATATATATATATATACTACATATATATACCTAAGTCACGGTCCGCATGTATGCAAGTTTTGTGTGAACATATCAGACAAATATTCATATAGTGGTCTCTACTCACTATAATTACCGCATAATTGTTTCATATCAATGCCTCCCGAGGTCCTAACCATCTCGAGGGATTTATCAAGCACCGCTCGAGTTTGTGAAACAACTTGTCATTGGCTCCATCTCGTAACTCAGATCAATATAAGAATGTCTGAGATTCATTCATGAATTTCGTACACATTAGAACCTATTTATAAATTACTCGGACGTGGACAATCCTTGAATTTTTATCTAACTTCACATAGTTATCATATTGCATGTATATCATGCATGGTCTTGAGGCTATGGTGCAACCCACCATACCTCGACAGGGTTCTAGTGTTCGTCTATCCCATAGAAAATCTATGTACTCATCTTTGTATATATATGTAGGACCCTCATAGAAATGTACGTACTATCTTACGATAACGTTTTATGAATTCATGTAGCAAGTTAGTATGACCACTAATGCAATAAAAAAAAACTAGTGTAAGTTTGTCTCGTAAAAAAAACCACGTTATATGATTGCAATGTTTGAAAAAAGGTTTTAGTCAGCAATAACATTTGACACTGTTTCTCTATAATTGGCTCTGTTGTACCAATTCTGTAACACCCCCAAAATGAATCGCAGCGGAATAAGGGTCTGGGGCGTGTTACTTCACAGATCAATAGCACAAGATATATATAGAACGACTATTAAAAGTCGTTTAAAACTGATACATTTGATTTAACAAACATTTGTTACAAAAAGCCCGAAGCTTAACTCGTTCACTTATTAATGTTACAAAGATTTCTAGCCCTTTAGCCATTTTATCAAAAGTCATAATGCGACCAAATCTTTAATCGTATGACATCCAAAACTTAATCACCAATGTATCCCTTGCACCTTGTGTCTTATTGACCCCCTGAAAAACATTGCTTTAAAACGTCAACATAAAGTTGGTGAATTCATAGGTTTTTATAAGTATAACTGTAAATCCCAAAACTATATATATGGGTTTACTGTATTACAAGTTTCGCCCATACAAGACTTGCAACACATAAACCTACATATATAGGTTTCCTTAAAATATATATAATCCTAAAATGTTTATGTATCTTATATATTAGTAATGTGCACAATATTCAAATTCAAAAATGTTTCAAGTATTTCATATTGTATTGAGCACATTTCATATGAGTATAATTTACAAGGATTCGATTAATATAGTTTTCAAACTGCGACGTAGACGGATAAGTATGCCACCTGGATTCGAAGGTACAGGTAAATAATTCTTTAGTATTATAGTCGGTTGGCCTGTAGACTACAATCCTATCGTAATCGAAAAATGGTATTTCATTCGTTAGTTTGCTCTCGATTCTAGTGTGTGGCTAATCACTCCGAACATGGATTGTCTATCCCAAAATAGATATCTTTGATATAAATTAGCGAGCACCATCATTGTGATTTACAGTTCATGCACCTAAGCTATCCGTAATCATTTCGGAGTAAAAGAATCGAGTATGTGTTTACGTCCAAAAAGTAAACCAAGTATTGTATCTCATCGCGAGATATATAAATGAGTAGGTAAACCAATTTGAAATCAACCATGTAAATGCATTTGTAAACAAGCATGTTCTCACCCAAAACTTATAAAACAAAATTATGTAAAACGTGGGGTTATGAACTCACCTCAAGTGAGTAATTCGATAATGAAATATCACAAATGAAAACGCGTCTCGCAAACGCCCGAATGCAACCTAGATAATATAGGTCGTATGAGTACTCAAGTACTTGACTAAAAACTACCATATATAAACTTATTTAGTTACATCATACTATCGTTCGGGCTATCATAATTAAGAGGTCATGTAGTGTGTCGTATGAGGAGCTAGGGAGACTTTAAAATCATAATTACAATGACTCATCGATACGTAACCCCGAAGAGGCCTCATTATGAAACTCCCTAGTAATATAGTACTTTGATCAACTAATACCACATATAATTCTATATTAGGCTACATCACATCTAATCGTTTTATTGACATCATATGTATAATGTTAAAAAGTTAATAAATAGCCTTTATCAAAAACGAACTAAACTTTTGCGTTTTAAAGGTCGTCTTCTACGCGTTTCTTACGTCCACGCTTTCGTATTAAGATGAGTGATCATAATATTACGTTTTTAAGTTTTCAACATTCTGTGGTGAATAGTGTTTTTACTGTTCATCACAACTATAAACTTATTTTTATGTTTTAATTAGCGTAAAACCCGTAAATGTCGTATCTTATTCGTTATAGCTCCGTTTTTAGCGATTCTTACGAGCACGTTCTCGTAATTAAATTTTTTATCAATTTATGATGTTTTTACAAAAATAAATGCTCCTGATGAACAGTAACTTTTATAAAATTATTTTTATAAAAATATTATTATCGTAAACTTGAAATCGTCGAATCTCCTTCGTTATAACTCGTTGTTTCGAGTTCTTTATAGATTTGGAAACCTCATAACATGTAGTATTTTATAAAAATATAAGATAAATACTTTAATTTCATATTTCAAACAGCCCCTAAAATATTTTTTGATAAAAATGTGTTTAAAATCGTTTTTATAACTTTTTAGTTTAACAACTTTGTTACAAGTCCTTTACACTACTGATTTACAGGATCAAGGAGTGATTGACAGTGGATGTTTAAGGCACATGACAAGGAACATGTCCTATCTTACTGATTTTGAAGAAATTGATGGAGGATATGTTGCCTTTGGAGGTAACCCCAAATGAGGTCAAAACTGGTAATTTAGATTTTGAGAATGTGTACTTTGTAAGAGAGTTACAGTTTAACCTCTTTAATGTCTCACAAATGTGTGACAAAAAGAATAGTGTTCTCTTTAATGACACTGAATGTATTGTTTTTATCTCCAAACTTTAAGTTAACTGATGAAAGTCATGTTTTACTTAATGTTCCTAGAAAGAACAATATGTATAGTGTTGATTTAAAGAATATTGTTCCTAAAGGAGGTCTAACTTGTCTCTTTGCAAAAGCCACATCTGATGAATCTAAACTTTGGCATAGAAGGCTTGGATACATAAATTTCAAAACTATGAATAAACTGGTTAAGGGAAATCTTGTAAGAGGTTTACCTTCAAAACTTTTTGAAAATGATCAAACCTGTGTTGCTTGTCAAAAGGGAAAGCAGCACAGAACCTCTTGTAAGTCCAAAACAGAGAACTCAATCAGTCTTCCTTTACATTTGTTGCATATGGACTTTTTTGGTCCAACATTTTTAAAAATCCTTAAGAAGAAAATGTATTTCCTAGTTGTCACAGATGATTACAGTAGGTTTATGTGGGTTTTCTTTCTAGCTACTAAGGATGAGACTAGTGACATTCTTAAGTCCTTTATAACTAGGATAGAAAATCTAGTATATCACAAAGTTAAGGTGATTAGATGTGATAATGGGACTGACTTCAAAAACAGAGAAATGAATCAGTTTTGTAAGATGAAGGGTATTTTAAGACAATTTAGTGTAGCTAGATTTCCTCAACAAAATGGAGTTGTTAACAGGAGGAATAGGACACTAATTGAGGCTGCTAGGACTATGCTAGCTGATTCTAAGTTGTCAACTACTTTTTGGGCAGAAGCAGTTAACATTGCTTGCTATGTGCAAAATAAAGTGTTAGTAGTTAAGCCTCATAATAAGACCCCATATGAACTTTTTCATGGTAGAACACCAACTTTAAGTTTTATGAGACCATTTAGGTATCTTGTTACCATTCTCAATACTATAGATCACTTAGGCAAATTTGATGGTAAGGCTGATGCAGGTTTCTTTGTTGGATACTCTTTGAATAGTAAAGCCTTTAGAGTATTTAATAGTAGAACAAAGATAGTGGAAGAAAACTTGTATATTAGGTTTAGTGAAAGTACACCTAATGTTGTAGGTAGTGGACCAGATTGGCTATTTGATATTGATACACTAACAAGAACAATGAAATATGAGCCAATTGTTACAGGTACACAGTCTAATGATCTAGCAGGTACAAAAGCAAGTGATAATGCAAGTCAAGCTAGAAAGGAGATAGAACCTATCAAAGATTACATTTTGCTACCATTATGGACTGCTGATCCACCATTTTCCCAAGATCTAAAGAGTTCTCAAGATGATGGATCCAAATCTTCAAGTAATGATGGAAAGAAGGTTGATGAAGATCTAAGAAAAGAAAGTTAATGTAAAGATCAAGAGAAGGAAATAATGTTAACAGCACTAACAATGTTAATGCTGCTGGCACAAATGAGGTTAATGTTGTTGGTAGAAAAACAAGCATTGCACTTCCATTTGATCCAAATATGTCTGCTTTGAAAGATGTTAGCATATTTGACTACTCAAGAGATGATGAAGATGATGGTGTGGTATGTGCTTAAATACACATACCATTTTCCACAATAATCGGACTTAAATGAAAAAAAACGTACCAAAAATACATTGTATTTGTATGTATTTACTTACATTGTGCAGGAAACGGATATCCGACAAAAGAACGAAAAATCAAGCAAAAACGGACAAAACCGAGCACGGAATGGAAAAGCGTGGAAAAGCCAAAGTCAAATCGAAACAAAAGTCAAAAGTCAATCCGGAAAAGTCAACGGTCAAAACCAGAGCCGACACCGAAGAATACTTACTGG